>JABVXW010000239.1:0-84245 GCA_013365375.1 Litomosoides brasiliensis | reverse complement strand
CCGGAAAAGAAATTATGATATTTGTAAAATATGCTTACCCACTTTTCTTTCCCAACTTTCTCAAATGTTCTACATTCATTTTCTATATCTTACGTTAATCACGTTTTTTTTAGGTCAACGAGCGCATTTTGCCGGTTTCTTCACGAGTACACTCATTGCTGAAATCAAAACCCTTCATACCACATATACGTTTTATTTGCATAAAAACAGTGTATGTTTTGAATGTTATTTTTAAAAATTATCAAAAATGATATGCTATTATTAGTTGCATGTTGAAATTTCGTAGTTATGTTTAGGACAAAATAATTTCAAAAGTAATAGTAGCAAAAAATTCATAATAACTAATAATGATCGGTTTGATTCTTCCACAAATCTATCGTTCATACCTGGCAAACAGTTATATAAGACATATTTTATTTCAGTTTTTCCTTTTTTTTTGCATAATTAATTTTTTAAATTTATTTAAATCACTCCTTTAATTAGACCACTCTTTCTTTCTTATTTCTGATGAAGTTTGATGAATGTGTGACTGAAAAAAAGAGTGTTAATTGTTTATTTTATTAAATTAATTTACTAAATGCGTCAAAATTGGAATATTTAACATATTTGAGGTATATTATTTCTATTGTTTAGGTGACATTTAACGATACTACGATAAATGTTGGAGCAGATCTCTACACAGAGGAAATGTTTAATCAAATTCGTAGTGTAACATTGATAAATGTTGGCGAAGCATTAGCGGTTTGTTATTTTTCTTTTCATTGCCTCCTTTCCTTTGTATTTTTTTTTTTGAAAACTTTTGTAGTAATGAATTCTTTACCTATCCATTTGTTACAGTCCATTAATTATAGTTTTTTTTTAATAAATAATTAACAATGAATTATATTAGCATATTTTTTCAATCACATATTCACAAATTTTTAGTTATCAAAAAATAAAAGTTATTTATTCATAAAATTTTACGCACAATTAATTTAAAAAAAAATTAAAGTAATGCATATGTATATATATATATATATTTTTTGGTAGGTTGTATATAATGTTCCACATCGATTTGATTTTATGAAAATGCATAGTTCACTGTTTGCGAAACATATAGCGCAATTTAACGTGAAATGGGATGGACCAATAACGCATATTATTCTTTTCGATACATTAGCACAAAAATGGATACCTGATAGTCTATATGGTGCTCAGGTTTATGAAAAAGTAACATTGCTTTCACATGTTGAAATTGATAATGAAATGATTAGGATTGGTGATTTGAAGTGATATATACACATATATATATGTTGTTAGACGAAGGGGAAGAGAGAGGGAGAGGAAAAGCATTAGTTATAATGTAATTTTTTCATCTTCCTAATTCACAGTGCTTTTCCATTCGCTGATCTATTTGATTATCATTAATTATTACTGTATTTTTTTGTGGAATTTAATGAAAATTTCCTTCAATTAATTTGTGTTTGAGCATTTTAATTGAAAATTTCATGAGATAATTAGCATAAATATGCATTATTGAACAACGATATATAATAGCTAAGTTGAAGTCTATGCTAACAGTTACTCTTTTTTCTTTTCTTTTATTACTTTATGCTAATTAATTATTATTTTTTATTTTGTTGGTTTATTTATCTTTTTATTTCATCTTCTAATGGGAAAAATTTTTTTTTAAAAAATTAAGAAAAATTTCTCTATTATCATTTAATTTGGTCATTGGAATGAAATGTGTATGCATCTTATTTTCATATTTGCATGAAAAATTCGAAGTTTATAATAATAATAATGGAATTCCGACGAGTATGATGAACATCTTTGCAACATCATTCCACTTCTACATTAGTTACAATTCATAATAACGGAAAAATACTTCACTAATCGCTACTATTGTTGTCCATTTTATAATTTTCCCGAATGGTGTGCTTAATTCCGGTGATTCCGGAATTAATTCATTCTTATATGTCATTACATAAATATACAAAAAGCATTAATTACAGTGTGAAGAGAGTTCAACTACTTATGGCGTGGGCTTCCGTGGCGCAATCGGCTAGCGCGTTCGGCTGTTAACCGAAAGGTTGGTGGTTCGAGCCCACCCGGGAGCGTCGTCTGACTTTTGTAAAAAAAAGACCTTTAAGGTGTGCTGTCTTAAAACGTGTTACATGCGTGGTTTTTTTCCTGCTTTTCTATAGTGACAGAAGTCAACATTCCCGGAATTCAGTTAACTGCAAATATGATCAACATAGACGCATACACATCTCTAAAATGCAGTAGTTTTTTGATGGAATGAATACACACGCCTACCGAAGATACTGATTTTCCGGAATAACTCACACGATCGATTGGAATATTTATTGAATCTTTTTCACCAGATTAAGAAGGTTATTTGCATAAGAATTCCCCAGAAATAAAAGCCTTTCTTTTGATACAATATAAATTGCCACTATCAAATCCATCCTCGAAATGTAGTTATTTATTCCTTCCTGCGATAACAGCCTTTCCGAAATCCATCAATTTTTAAAGCACTGATGGAACTCAACTGTTTCAGTGAATCGAAGCAGTTAAAGTGTTTCAATGCGTAAAAGTAGGACATTACAATTGTATTAAGGGTATTTCAGTCGGTTTCAATTTTATACATTACAGTTTTGAAAATTTAATCAAAATAATCAGCGATTTCAATGTTTGGATCCAGAAGACCTTCTTCCACTTGGCTGATATCAATTTGGTTCAATATTAGGTTTTCAATCGTCTCTTCCAGATCCGTTTCACCAACTAGCACCGCACCTTCAAAAAGATTCATGTCTTTGGGAATGGTCTAATCTTTGGACTAGTTTTGCAGAGTTTTATTTTGCAAATGGTAACTATTTGTTAGGTGCTCACTTGTTGTTAGACAAAATTTTTTTCACTAACCTTGTATACGTCCATTAGCAATGATAAGTTTTACATATTCGACACCACTTGTGATACGCAGCAATATGTGGAAC
Source organism: Litomosoides brasiliensis (assembly GCA_013365375.1). NCBI lineage: Eukaryota > Metazoa > Nematoda > Chromadorea > Rhabditida > Onchocercidae > Litomosoides > Litomosoides brasiliensis. The sequence goes on along the minus strand of JABVXW010000239.1, from coordinate 81,267 downwards.
GGTTTCTCCACACCTTCACCATTGAAACGACCCAGAAATATAACCTGTAAAGCAAAACGGTAGGAAAACAAAGCGAGAAAAGATATGGAGAAATAGAAAGTACATATGAAATCGAAAAAATGTTCGCCCTTTACAATGAAAATGAAAGGATAGAGTAAAAGAATGAAAAAATTCCTTTAATATTTATTTTCATTATTCTAATGACGTTTTTACCGACAGCACTCAAAATACAGCAAATATTTAGCAGTTTCCTTCCTTCATGAACTAATTAATCCTTCAAAAAATCAAACCTTGAATCCGAAGAAAAACGTCACGTGAGTAAACATCTCGAAACAAAAATCCAGTGAAATTGCATTTCCAAATACCATTGCACGACCACAGTATGCACCCATTTGGCGTGCCTGCGTCCACAACCTCATCTATAAGGTAAATCAAACATTTTTTTATTACTACTCATGCTCCGTTCATTAGTTAATTTAGTCAGAATTCTTTGTTTATAGATGTACAATTGCGATTAATACAAAAGAATCTAATATTTCCCTGAAGTATATATTGACTGCATGGATTTTCATTTATAATGCATAAAGATACACTTGCGGAGACTTAATTTATAAAAATGAAAGCAACCTGAATCCAATGTTTTGCCCAAGGCCAGCCTGCAGTACACACATCGCCACATGCGTATACATCTGGAACCGACGATAACATATGTTCGTCCACAATTATCCCTCCGTCACTTGCCAAATTTAACTAAATGAAATAATACTTATAAAACAGATACCAATTATGGTTTTTCCAAATAAGTCTTTGAAAATAACTGAAACTTACCAGATGACAGTCACGAGCCCAGAGATCAGAATTCGGCTGCACTCCAGTAGCCTCAACCATCAAGTCACACCCAATTATTTCCCCATTCGTCAATTCAACATACAAAGCCCATGAACCACTAGAAAAATTAAAACGATTTTTCTGAACGGCAACTTTGTGCACAATATCCTGAGGCACGAATCCTTTCACTTCGACTTCATAAATTACATGCACCTGTCGATGCTGAATATAATATATTATTTACAATGCTATGATATGATTAAATTGCACGTATAAAGGAAAACGAAGATAGTTCCGATCTTTTTATGCCACAAGTGTAAAAATAATTTTTCAACGTGTGTTGCAGCACATGACAACGAGAAGTGATAATCTCAAATCATAAATTCGCTTATGAATAAAACATAGGTGTTTTTATAGTGGTGAAAGAAGATAGAAAACGTAATTCACGGAACCGAAACAGTACGATACAACCAATAAGACTTGTATACATAAAAACTGTAACATACATTCAGCGCTCCGGAGATATCAGCTGCTGATGCCCATTCCGGTCCGAGTGCACAACCCATTACTCCACTTTCCTTTTCATTATCGACAGTTAACCGGTACCTTTTCGATATTGTATTGCTTGACTGTCCTTTTTTACAGCCATCTATGAGCATTGGTTTAAAAAACTCAGCAGCCCCTTCATCGAATAATGTTGCCGAAATTGAAGAATGGCGTATAGCCCAGATAATTTCGACATTTTTAAATTCATGCCTAAATAATTGAAATTATGTAATAAATTTCACACAATCCTCATAAAATGATAATGACTACAGATAATATAGTAAAACAATAAGTATATATAAGAAGGAGGAAACTAAAAGTGAGCAGCATAATTTCCGTTTTTTAAGATTAAATTAAATATTCGAGTCAGTAATACATTGATGTATTTTAAACAATGACGTCCAAAAACATGTCGGTTTTATAAAAATTACACAATTTCTGTTGCAATACCACCATTCCCAATTACTAATACTCGTTTTGCATCCTTAATTCGAGTTTTCAAACGATCCACAGTTTCTGTGTCTCTGATTGAAATGGATAATGCATGCTCAAAGTTTGTCTGCAATGGTTTTTTGATACTGTTCATCCTAAATAAAATGTCTCTATCCATTTATTCTTTCTCTCACGAAAGAAAAATCTTCAAAATTTACTTTCGGCCGGCCTCCGGTAGCTATGCATAACTTGTCATATGTAATTCTCTGATCGTTATCCAATAAAAGCTCCTGAAACAGTTTTTTTTTAATTCATTTAGTCCATCTCTAAAATTGTTTACTACAGTTGTGATTAATTAACTATTAATTAGATGTTATAATTGCAAACTTATCACTTGCCATTACATACAAATTAATCAATCACTGACATGATGGAAAATTTGCATAGGTCTTTCTATGAATTTATTGTATCTAAAAAATAAATAGATAATCGAAACTCACTTTATCCTTCCAATTCCAATGAATCACAGTTGCTTTCACAAATGTAACATCAAGATCAGCAAAGACACTTGTCACTGGTTGTTCAGCAATATCAAATAATTCCGTCAATTGGCCAATCTAAAAACGTTAAAAATGTTAAATATATAAGAAGATTGAAAGACCTACTAAAAGTGATCTGAGTATCATTTCCGCCACTGAAAGAGAAACAACTAATTACTTTTTGTTTGTTAATAACAGTTTTAATCAATTGACTGCTCGATACAACGATAATTCTGGCTTCATCATCTATAGCTCGTATTTCCTCCACACACGACACAGCAGCAACACCACCACCAACTATTACGTATGAGCAGAAAGTCATAAGTTATTACCTGGAAGTAATTTAAAATTACATACACAATGACATATTTAGATTCAACAGCAACACGAGGAAAAATAGCCTACTCCTTTCGGATCTTGAAACAAACATGGAGTCAAGTTTACTATAACTTTTCAACAAACTCTACTCATTTTACATTTGACCTGTGATACATCTGTTTAATGATATCAAAAAAAAAGCTATTAACTTCTCTGAATTAAATATATGATGAACAACTAGAAAACTGTATTGAATATATTGAAAAAAGTCTTCATGTAGCAATTTTTGTTAAAATGACTTGAAATCAAAATGGATACAGTGGCAAGAATTTTGCAATATTTACGAATATAAAAAAAAATTTGCATCTGAAACAATCGGATAAAATAAATGCACAATGAAAAGGCCCAAATCCCGTTCCTATAAGAGAAATAAATGATATAATCTATAAATAACGACACAACCAAAAAACGCAACAACAAACTTTCGGTTCAAGTGACCAACTGAAACTGATATGTAATGCTAAAACACAAGCAGAAATAAAGGCTTATAATATGTAAATAAAAATATTGCAATATTAAAACAATAATGTAAGATAAATGTTTATACTTAAATTTCTGCAGGATTTCGATCATCTGACTACAGTGATTATTTAATTATCTTTCCATTCCATAGTAGCTATTAAACGTTTCAGGAGAGTTTTTGTATTTTGATATTACTATAACACTAAGAGGATAGCTGAAGTGATGATAAGACCAGGTTATTACCCCGAGAATATTTTTTATCCAATTCCTTAATAATATCATCTAACAAACTACTAGCTCCAATACGAAACAAGTTCGGCTCAAGCCATTCTGCACCAAGAATTTCTTCCACCATAGCTTGATATCCCAAGGCTTCCACAGTTGATCTAATGCCACCTGCCACCTTAAAACCAACCTTTTCTCCTGAAAAGACTTCCAACATTTGTCTTAAGCAAAAGATATTAAATATGATATTTTTCTAAGTCTTCTTAATTTGAATTTAAAAAGTCTAGGAATTCACTGCTTAGCTTAAGAAAATGGAGTGGACTTCTAATTTATTAATTAGAAGCAAATTTCTAAACTGTCAAATTCATGAATGGGATAAAAGGTAAAATAGAAAAAAGTATATTACTTTGTTTCAACTTTTTTTTTCATTAAGTGAAATAACATCTAGGATAAATGCTGTTGTTGTAACTAAATATTCCATAGGAAGAAATTCTTAAGTTGCAACAAACAGGACAAATGAAATGACCTGTAAGGGAATAAAACTGTTTGATAGCATGGCACATGACGTAAGCAGCTTCATACGTTGCATTCACTTTCTCTTTTCCGGTCGATGTTTTGATAAAGTCGCTTCCTTAAAAACATTATCCAAAACATTCACATACAAATTTACAATGAATAAAGAGACAAATCACTTAGCTTAATAAACACATGTTTCACTGCCCAAATTAAATTAAGCACTAAAAAGTTTTTACTTATAAAAAAGACCAACTAAATTTTTGAATTACAGAGATGTTCTGAGGCGCTTAAAACTTCAGCATTCTAATGATAATGTATTCTGAATCAGGATGAAAGATTCTCAACATCGAGTAGTTCTTTTTTCCACTTTTTTTTAGTAAATTTCACGACTTTTGGATGGTCCTTATCCAGACCTTAAGCTTGTAAAAATTCTTAATTATTTGCAGTACTGTAAAATAAGCATACATATGAATAAACATAGAAGAAAGACGTGCATTTCTTATATATATATATATATATAAAGCTAGTATTGCAATTACCTGCAAGCATTGCAGCCCAACTAGCACGATAAATGTTTCCATTGTTTTGCAGTTCGCCTGTAGCTAGAATTGTTTTCATGCAATTCGAACCACAACATGCTTTCAAAGCAGTTACTTCATCGTATACACCTATAAATTGTAGCTGCTCATGCGTAAATCGAGCATCAACCTTCCGATATAAAAAACAAAACAAATGAAATGACCTGTAAGAGAAACTGTTTGATAGCATTTGAAGCAAACAAACTAAAAACACCTAAAACTCAATCTACAGTATATGTAAAAGTCCATCTGTATAGATCTATACTTGATAGAATATAAAACTCCTAAAAACAACACAAACGTTTCCAATCTTGTTCCACCGCAGCATCACGACTAATGACAATATCAATTTCATTAGCTCCATCTTCCAATGCCAATTTCACTTCCAGTATTTTTGACTCCACTCGGTACTGTCCTGACGGGAAACCTGCTGCCACTGAAATAACTAATGCTCCTAGCATTTACGATTACCAGAATAGTCAGTTGATAATCATACGAACAAGGGCATACATACACTTCCATCGTTTTACATGTTCCCAGGTATATATATATATATATATACCACATAAAACCCATATATGTAACACCATATAAAAATCAGATTAAAAAGATGAGTTAAAATCTCATAAGCAAATATACTTTGCCTTAAAATATAAAGAAATTTGTGATACCTGAACATATAGGTAACGACTGCTGCTGATCATACCTTGATTGTAGATAACGTTTAGCGCCTGCAATTCTTGCCGGATAAACACAAACAGCGGCACATTTCGTTTCCGGCTCCTAAAATCAATTCAGTAAACTGTTATTCACATATGAATTACATATTCATAAAAAAAATAACTTAATTCATATTACTAAAGATTTGATAATTTCAACTAATTTAATAGCGCTATAAACTTTAAATCGATATGGTAGTCTTGACCGTCCGCTGTCTCAATAATAACTAATGCAATAATTCTTTCTATGCTTCCATAAGTACATTATCTAAATATAAGTGAAACCTTGAAAATTGAAACGTTCGCAAAACTTCCACTGCAATAGCATTTGCTTGAAGTTATTTCCCTCCCGCTTTACATTGGAAGGATTTCAAACGAACCAGAGGATACGGCAAGATAGCTTTATCAATAAGCCGTTCGACCACATTATTTGTATCATCGCTGTTGAGAGTAGTTAAATCAATAAACGAAATTAGTTTTAATAATTGATCATCCTAAAATAGAAATAATACAGGCATACATTTACAGTAACACTTCATTATAATCTCTTACCACTTATCCAACATTATTTAATTTAAATTATTCCTTACTGCCACTTCTAAATAAATTAGAATCAGGCAAAGAATTCGGTAGGATTCCACGAAAGAAATTTGTTGTAATCTGACTAGTTTAACTGCAGTATTCGTGATGCGCAAAAAACTATCGTGAACTCATTACTTGATAATTCATAACTCTTTCACTTTCTTGATAGGTAATTTCTAAAGAATAATCGAATTATGACAACAATAAATTGAAGATAAATGTTATAGAAGAACTATATAACAACAAATTCAAGCAATTTCATATATACTTTTAATCAATTTTAGCTTACAACATTAATCATCGACTGAGCACGTTGTTTTACAGTATCAATCATTTCTGCTATCATCGATTCTTTTAAAAAATGTAAATTGTCGGTTAGATTATTAAATTTTTCAGCACTGAAGTCTTTTCCAACCATCATTGCTAAAATTTATGCATAAATTATCTAAAAGTTTTATAAAATCATTAAATTATCTAAATAATTAGTAGAAAAAATAAAAGATTGCATAAAAACTACATTTGCCGGAATGTTTAAAAATCAGTTTTGTATAAAATCTAAAAAATTAATACTATTATTTAATACCATTCGAAACTTCGTGATAATCATTAATTGATTAAAATGATGACATATTTTCATCAAAATGATTTGTTAATAATAAAAATAAACAAGTCATGAAAGGAGAAGAAAGACGATAATGATGATAGAGTCAATCAATCATCCTTAATAATAATAATTTTTTTATGATAATCATGATCATAATAATAATAATAATAATAATAATAATAATAATAATAATAATGATAATAAATAAGTCTTAATAATAATAACAACAACAAACAACTACCTTAGCAAAGAAATGAAATTTAATGCAAATTATCTTACCTTTTAGATTACTAAATAATTTAACATTTCAAACTTTTTATTTCTGCGCTAAATATTTTGGGAATTGAAAATTTTCAATTGAATATTATTTGCAGTGTTCTAAGAAGTAGCAATTTTGTACTATCAATTATAAGACATCATAGCGCGTAAGTGCGGCAAGAAAAGGAATATGAAATTTCCTTAACTAATATGTAAGCATATTTAAACTAACATCAAGTTGACAGGTAAATATAACCAATTAATAGCTAATTGAGTAACAATAGCTTAAGCAAAAATAAAAGTGTAGCAAATTTACCAACTAATTAAGCTCACTATCCTCATTTCAATTCATTTCTAATGAACCTCCGAGAAGAGCACTGCTGTAGATGTTTTGGATATTAGGATAGACATAGTTATCGTACAGTAATATAATTAGGCAAAACCTTACAACTATTTCAATAAAATTATTTAATTAATTAGATGAATCTATAATCAACGGATATTATATTGCACTAGGCATTTGCATTTGCTCTTTTGTTTTAAATATCTTTTTGACTGGTGTGAATTCATGAATTGAAAAGATAAAATAAATTCATTGTTGAGAGAATTATGAGTTGCATGAATAAAGTAATCAAATATGGCAGGTTTACTGTTTGTTATTTAAGAAATTTAATTAAATTTCACAACAGTTTATTGACACTCAATTAAATGGAAAAAAAAAGATTTAAAGCGCAAACTTACTAAGGGTAAATTCAATTCGCCCCAATAAAACCAGCAAATAATCCATCTGTTAAATAACAACAATCCGTGTTGCTAATGCAACAAATTTATTGCACGGTAGTTACATGTCACCTTTAAATGTTTAGGTGAACAAGGCATTATATTTAAATTTATTTTTTCTTCAAATACGTAAAACAAACAAACAAACAAAAAAGATTGATAGAAATATGTAAGTAAATAATGGTAACAACAAAGAAAAAAAAATTTAATTTTTCCAATGTTTTATTACAATTTGTCATTTTTTTTTTCATTTTATGAAATTTTAAGTTCAGAAAAAAACCAAAAAAGACAAAAAAAAACAAAACGAAACGAAACGAAATGAAATGAAAAAAGCTTCTTCAGTAATATACATACATAAAAACTATTTTCTCATTGCGAACAAAACAAACAAACAAACAAACTGACTAACAAATATAGACAACAACAGGATACTTTCAAATTTAAAATTAGAAAGAAGTCATAAAGGTGTGCACATGTCACAAATGAAACAACAAAAGCTATAAATATAGTGAACGATATAAAAGAAAAAAAAAGTCTTTTCAACTAAGCATAATTAATTGTTAACTAAGAAAGCTACTCACTTTCAATCAGTCAACTACAAATACATTCTTCTCCTTCTGCTAATAATTATTAGGTAAAACATCTTCCCTCCTCTTCCTCTTCTTCTTCTTTTAATTATTAATTAATCACTTCATCTCCGATATCTCAACAACAACAAAGCACAAAAAGAACACACATCTATATCATTCATTGTTTAAAAATCAAACAATCAACAAATACATTTGAGTATTTAGCATGTCATTAAAAGCAATCGATTAAAAAAAGTATACAACACATCGAACAATGAAAAATTGCGGAAAAATTCAAAGCAAAAAAAAAATTTCTATACACTATATCCTAAATTTGTCAAGAAGCTGCAGTATCTTTAACTTCCACTACTAAATTACAAAATCTTTTTTCAAACATATGTTAAATCTACCAATTGAAATTATGAAAAACCAAATTCTTCTCACCTTTTATTCACATTGTGCTTCATCTAAACCAGTAAATAATGAATAAGTTCGTCCGCTTCGATGATCATTTGATTCCTTTTTTGAAACGCAAATTACAACTTTCCCCATTTCTCATCCGCTTTAAACTACTTGCAATTGTAGTGATAGCGGAATTATATGCTTCTGGCGCAGATACGTGCATGACGAGGGTTCTTATTGCGATTTAAATTAATATACATATTTCAAACCTTACCCTCATTCCAGCAAAAAGTACTGTTGCATTGAAAATAAGGTGATTAATAATTCACAGAGTTCCTACTTCTTCATTTCAGTTCATCTACATTGCAAAGCAATTCAATTGTTGAAGAGACATATTTTACCATGTTAATTTCAACTTCGCTCCCGTTCCCCCAAAATTTTATGCTCTCATTTTCTCATTGTGAGCAAGAAAATGCACAATTTATGAAACTATAACAATGCGCGAATTCAGTGGTCCATTTATGGATAGGATTTTCTCGAACTACACCTAATGCGACAACTTCATGGACGATATTTAACAAAACAAAAAAAAAAAACCAGTTCTAACAAATAAAACTGAGAACGTCCGAGAGATGCACATTAATTAGTGTTTTCAACATCAGAACTACTAGAAAACAGGTACACAACATTTGGCTAATCTTTATAAAGATAAAATATATATATATATAATTTTGAAACAACTGATTCATTTTTCAAAAAGCATCTGGAAATGGGCTACAAATAAATCAACGGCACGTTTTATCAATGTACAACGGAGATAACAGTAGTAGTAGCAGTACAAATAAAAAGAATAAATTAACCAGTATTTAGAGAGAAAAGTCAAGATACAAGTAGTTATACAATTATACCTTTATAAATGAACATATAGTTCAATCAACAGAATAATAATAGCATCAGATAGTAGTATTAAGAGCGCTACTAGTAGCAATAAAAGGTATTTAACCGTAACAACCGAATTCCAGCGTTGGAAGAAAAAAGCTTAGTAAAGGAAAAGAAAGAAACAATAAGAAAACCGGTGCAGGATGCGGTGAAGTACAAAGACATACCGAAGGAAAACTTCGCAAAATATATCTGGTACCAATTCACCATCCATAATCTTTTTCAGCATCATTATATACCAAAATTAAAAAAAACACTTCCCACAGTGATTGTGTGGAAACGCCAGGTCAGCACTAGATGAAGAAAATGTGACTGCTGCGTCAACGGTAACGACGTAAGTAAACGAACGAAAATAGTGTATTGATCTGACAATATTAAGACATCCACAAAGCTATTACCTATCTTTCAAATCCTCTATGCAAATATGCAGTTCAAATACCCTCACTATCATATGATCGACTCAGCAAACAATCATGGGATAAAAAAGTCGAAAAACTCGCTGAATAAACATCAACAGGAACCAAAGGAAAATAAACTTCCACATAGCTGAAGTAAAGGAAAAATATTTTTCCCGAAATAAAACATTGAACAAATTACAGTATACATCTGAGATCAACATACCATAACTTCTTTGTTTCTCTGACAAAATTCAATCCCAAGTTAACCAGGACATTTTTGAACATAACGCTTCCTCAAGATATTTGCATGATGAAAACTCCCTTTTTTATTTCAGAGGGCTAATTAGCAGATGTAATAACGACGAACAGATAGCTAGCTTCCTGTTGTCGGAATATTTCTAGCAAATCCGGACTATTCTTTTGCAGGAATGCAGATGCAAAATCACATGGTGGAAAAATGTGAACAATGGTATTAGGTGTCGGATTTTGCTGAAATAAAATATTACAAACATGACATACGAATTCCTTCTCTCAACAAATTAAGATAGCCATTCATCTATGAGATTAAACTTACTGACTGATCCACATAAATATGATTATCACTAGGAATTTCAAAAGGTTGAATCAAAAAAAATGTCAGAAAAAAACTAGGAAAAATTGTACTTGAGACTCTAAACTGTGACTCCACCCAGTTTCCCACAGAGGAACTATGAGAATTTTGAAAATCGAATTACGAAACTCTCAAAAGCGTAATTTAAAAAAGAGGCAAAGGTGCAGATTAAAAGCACCGAACGGAAGTAAAGATTCTACCTCATTGCCAACATTGCATATTCCAGCAGCTTGTTTTGACTCCAAATAATCAACAAAGCGTTCCTTGAGAAGTTCCGACTGATTCTTTATATCTTCTTTGCTTGGACCACATGAAAGACATATCAACGCAATATAAGAATGTTCATCCATCATTTTACACTGAACACCTGTAACAAAAAGTTACCTCACCCACGAACCAAAAAAAAGTTAAAATTTTATTCAAATAAATTAAACGACACTACCATGGAATTCGTCGTTAAGCACTACTGTTAGCACAGTTCAAGGAAGGATCTAAGACGGTGTGGTATCACAATAAACATAACATAGACGATGGTGATTTTAACTTTCAGTAAAATATTAAAATTTGAAACATTTCATTTTAAACAAATTAAAAGCATTTGCATACTTTCAAGTTGGCCTGCTTCCATACGCATTCGTTGGTTAATTCTTATTAATGGCATGTGATTCGATGTTGTTGTAAACTGATCTAACGATCGTTTGCACATTTCAGCATTACCGCCAACCTGTAAAATCCATCTATCACTATCTGCTTCTAAAACCGTCGATACTCTCTCAGTTTTAAATTAATGTCTGGCGAAATCACATGAATTTCCATCGAACACATACCCCTATAATTTGTCAAACAGCCTACTTATGACAGCCTACCTACTTATGACGTAGCGAAAGGATTTCTTGCTCCAGCATAACATTACCGTCCCTTCATGCATTTAAATGTTTATTGCCGTAGCTATTAAATACAAAGGATAACAAAATGCACTTGTCGATTTATCAATATGAAATATTTAAACCACCTAAAACTCATTACCTTATGCATCTGTACACGCGTTTCGTTTGTTTTTAGTGCAATTATCCCTTGCCACATAACTGGATATCTCTGTAAATAATTAAAATACATTGAGTACACTATCCATATAGTACCATAGAATTACGAGGAATCCAATAGTTTTTTAAACAAATTTATTTTACTCATGTTACTCTCTTTCGCCCTCTCCCCTTCAGACCGCCAATGACTATGTCAAGACCACACTTTACAAACCAGCTGTACAAAGGATTATTAATCCGTTTCTATAATCAACAACTAATGCATTTACAATGCTACAGCGATAGTTTCAGCTTCACAATCGAACGGTAAAATGATAGAAATGTCAGATATATTAACTTACGGCGATAACAGATGCAGCCGGCAGACCAGGATAAGCTTTTACTTGCTGTTGCTGCTGTAATTGTTGTTGTGGTATTTTCTGCTTCAACGGTTGTTTAACATCTTGTCGCTGTCCAACCCCAACATGATATATTCCTGACTGTCCAGTCATCTGCAAATGCAATTCTCCGTCTATTTAAGCTCAAATATACACCGTATACTTCATCTAAACTTTTTAAATCAATTCAAAGCTCTATCATCGTGTCTTTTGAAATCAACTGCAATTAAATAACGCACTTGTTGTGTAGAGAGTAGTGATGATTCGCACGAAATCGGAAATGTACCAGTGGCAGCACCGTAGAGGGAATTCAGCTGATGGGCTGCAATATTAGCTTGTTGTGGAGAGCAGAGTGTAGTCGTCGGTGAACTCTGCTGATATAAATTAGACGTTAAATACTGCTGCTGTTGTTGAAGATCCTAAAATATTAGAATTTTAGATGACTTAATACTACCTTAACAAAAAATGCATCTCAGAAAAGTTGTTAACAACTTCCCAGCATGCAATTTCCACTTGTTCCTCCTATTTTTATATTCCAAGAGACTATTCTACTGTTATGCATTCCTTGCATAAGTAATAATACAGCAACATCATTCATCAAAGTGATGATGAAAAAAGTGTGTTTTGATAACTGACAAATTCGTTTGCTTGGGAATCCATGCTGGTTTGCGTGATTCAAACGGTGAAGCGTTGTACTGAACAATATTGGATGAGAAAGAGCAGCAGTGAAACGATTCTAGCCAAATAAACCAGAACCAGACCTCTACCCTTTAACCTCTCAAAGTGGGTAGAATAAGCAGTGAAAAGATGACTTATTCAAGCAAGCCCATTTAAAAATATATGTATTGTTGTTGCATTATCACTTCTATCAGTTCATTATGAGCTAACTGGATAAAAAACTTTTAGATTGAAATTAAAACAACGAAGTCAGTGGAAAAAAAAACAAAGTTTAGCTGAATTATTTAATATATTAAACCCAAAAATAAATGAGTATGCATACGAAACTTACGCATGTATACGTATGCGTACTCTAAAAGCAGTATATGCTCAACTTGCTGAAAAACAAAACAAATTGGGTTAAGCTAACCGCTAGGTGCTGCTGCTGTTGATGCTGCCGTTGAGTATCCTGCCGCACAGTACCCGGTAGTACATTTGCAGCTGCAACGGCGACTGCTGCTGCTGGATTGTTTGATGCTCCTGAATAGCCGCCTGATCCATATGCTCCAGTTGCCGCAGTTACGTTCCCACTGCCATAGGCACTTGTTGCTGCTGCTGCTGCATAAATACCAATAGTTAAAACATTATTGCTAATCTATTTAATATTTTTAAATCAAAATGACAACTTCAACGCCGTAATAATAAGGATGAGACATCAACGGAAGACTCGAAATTAACCTGTAAATTATCATTTCCAATGTACCAACGTCTATTTATGGTATCTGTAATAACATCGTCAGTCTACAGAAGCATTTCAAAATAAGCAGGCGCATCCGCTGTGGAAATACCTATGTCGAGTACATTACCTTGGAAGGTGTTGAAAAGTGTTGAACGATACATCTGCTGCAAATATTGCTGTTGCATTTGCGTAAATGGCGAAGTGGTGCCCGGTAAACCGATTGCAAATGCAACTGCTTGCTGTGCAGTCGGCGAAAGTTGTTGCTGTTGCTGCTGCATAGCGCGATTTGTTTGATGTGCAGTGCTAACCGGTGCACTCGCTCGACCAGTCTGCAAATTTGCTGCAGTTGCATTGAAAGATGCAGCTCCGGCACGTCCCATCAATGGTGCAGCAAGAGATGATGGATTAGGACAATTCTGACGCAGTTCTGAGGAAACTTTTATCTCTTGTTGCTGTTGAGTTATTTGAGTCTAAAATAGTACATATGGAGAGAGAGAGAATGAGAAAAACTAATAAACTGGTCAGTTCCACATGGAAGCCTTAAACAATAAGTGGCTTGTCAAGCTCCATCTGCATTAAATTCCTGAGAAGTTTTAACAAAATTTGTATAAAGAAAAAAACAAACGAAATGAAAGACATTGATAAAAACCGTTGATATAAACTACCTGCTGTTGATGATGTGGTTGTACTGCTCCGGTTGCTGGTTTCTTCGGTAGATTAGCATATAAATCATAGGGATTGCTACTGATCGATTCTTGGGGCGGTGCTGTTGATAAACCCATTTGTTTGTTCAAATCCAGCTGTCGGGATGCAGCCGCTACAGTTTGTGCAGTTACGACAGCTGCAGTACTACATGTTGGAGTCATCATAGGTGAACCGTAATTTATCGATTGTTGCTGTTGCATGTGTGCTTGGGCTACCAACTGGGTTGCTTGCTGTTGTGATGGTGCTGCTTGAACCTGTTGGCGTACATCAGGCAGCTGCGATACAGCATGTACAGCACCTGCACTCAGTGCATTAGTTATATTTTGCATGTTATCAGGGGTTTGCTGTTGCTGTAGAAGCAAATGCTGTTGCTGTTGCTGCAGAAGCAAATGCTGCTGTTGTTGCTGCTGAAGCGATATTTGAGGTGAAGCAAAACTAGCTGTACCAGAGGTATTCCTTGCTGAATAATATGATGGTAAATTGCCTGATGTTACATTCTTTGACTGTGGCAGATGAGATTGCTGCTCCTGCTGTAGTACAGCAGTTCCCTGTACCCGCTGCTCAATCGGCGGTGGGTGTTGTGGTTGAAGATATGTCGTCTCAGGAACTTTCATAATCTGTGGTTGTGACTGCTGATAAGTTAAATGGCAATCCTGTTGCTGCTGCTGCATTATAGCCTGGCCTATGTGATGCTGTTGTTGCGGTCGCTGCTGGAGTGCCATATGATTATTACCGTGAACGATATTTTGTTGCAGTTGCTGTTGCTGCTGAGAGGGTTGTGATAAAAGACCCTGAAAGAATATGTAAGAGAATGAAATTCCAGAATGGAATATTGGGTCCTGTAATTAGCACTAAAATAGGTCTAAAAAGAAACATCCATTTACCAATTAAAGTTCCCCAAATCAGCAGCGATTCCTTTACTTTCACTATTACTACTATCAAATCTCACTGACATCATTGATACATGTGACACAAATAACATATATGGATATCCTACTGGTGTACTTATGCATATCGAAGTGGGATATTCCAGACTCTACTTCAGAAAAGCAGCAACAAACAGGACCGCAAAAAGAAGTATATGTCTGCCCATGCATAACTTTTTTCTAGAAATCAACAGACAAGGCAACAAAATTCCATTTTCGAACTAATCAATTTTAATAGAAACTTATTTCACAATGGGACAGAGAATTTTTAAATTTACATTTTACATTCACGAAAATTAACTGCCCCACGTCGTATTTAGCATACGCTGCATCACTATAAGTTATAAATTTAACCGGCAGAAAATTGGATAAATTCCTGTGATTTCAATAAAACGGCTAAATACTACAATGTACCTGCTGTAAAGTTATCTGTTGCGGCATTTGCAATTGTTGATGCTGTTGTGATTGTTGTAGATTATAACCGCTGCTGCCATACTGTTGCTGCTGGATATTCGGAAGTCCTTGTGAAGCATTTTGATAATCATACTGGGATGATTCAGCATCCCTTATGAAATTTATCGATGGCATAACTTTGGAGGTCATGTTTCCTTGCGTAGATGCAGTGGCAGCTCGTAAAACTGCTTCCTCTTTTGCCTTCTTTGAGTTTATACGCATTAGTTGCTCAGCATCTACTTCCATATACCCACCGGCCACTACGTCATCAATTACCTACAAAAATTGACGCAAAAATCTTTCACAGTGCCGTCTGACACATTTGTGGATGCAACCCAGATGTCGCATGTATCATGGTTTGTTAAGGCCGATCAGAATTCCATTTCAAAAAACAGATTATATTCCCATACAGTGGATCCAAAAATAAAAAGTCTTCATTCAGACTGGAGAACCCCAAATTCATGCTAGCACTCTCATCCATCCTGTCAAAAAAAATTTCCGTTCAATTTAATGCCCGCCCAGTGAGGAAGGTAGCTTAACGAACACAACAAGCCACGTCATAACCTATATAAAAACATCAATCTAGCACCTAATAGCAGGAAAAACCATAGAAATTTTACACAGAAAACTCTACATGATATCTGGGTTACATCCATCCAGCAGCAGCACTGTGATCTAATACTATTACTAGGACAATTATCTACAACTATTACTTGTAATAAGCAATAGATAATGAAGAGAAGCTTGAAGCGTTAAATGAAATCTATCTTAAAGCGAAAACGAAATAATATGCTGCGCAGTAGTAGCCGGCGGAAAGATACAAGAAAAATTAAAAGAATGCAATGCGATATAACAGTGCAATAATAATATATGAAAAGGGTTTATGCATGAATGCATAAGCACTTAAAGTGTTGAATTACATTGAAAAAGATACCTCGTCAAGATGTGAATCATTTCGTTTATCATCTACGTCCATTTTACCTTTATTATCGTCACTATCTTCCGGTTCCATTTCCTGCAGTAATTCTTTAGGTGAAATTTACACATGTTATGAAAGTTGCAAGACATGGGAAGTATAACGAAATGCGACGCTAGGCCTTATTTTTCACATTATGCCTTATCTTAAGTATTATGTTATGAAGCAGGTGCCGTTTTTGTAAGTGTAAAAAAGCCGATTATTTCTATAAAATGTCGTAGGTCACAACTGCCTTTCCTGCTCCAAAAAGCTCCTGAGTGAAATCGATTTTAAAATGAAAAAACAAAAAAGTTCTACTGCATATTTACCACTGCTTCAGCATGTTACCTGATGTTCAGTATCAGCCGCTCGTTTTGATGTAATGTTGTTATCATTTTCAGTGTCTCTATTGTCTTGTGAATTGCCTTGCTGCTTATTCGCATTCAAATTTATATTAGCCATTATCGCTGTACCGGTGAGGCTATCACGTCTCAAACTTGTATCACCATTGCCTTCACTCAAGTAATCCATAGCGCCGTTTCCATCTTCACCGCTATGCTGACTTCGATTGTCGTCTAAAACGATCGATTGCACAGCAAATTCTGTTTCCTGCAAAGGAAACAAACGTTATATTTCGTTTTTGCTTTTTGAATCTACATTTAGGCAGTTTTATATAAAATTTTATTAAGTATCTCACCCATTTTTACAAATGCATAAAACATAAATTCATCATTTGTCAACAAAAGTTGCACATCTAATTTTATGATCGTAACTATCTTAAACAATACAACAGTTAAAATATGATAAGGGATTTATGCCATTTCGACAATATCTTCTGCGTAGCATTCTAAATATACTTTCGTCTAAGGTGCGCAGTATAAACAGGTGGCAAAAGTTAGAGCTTAATTAAAATTAACCGTGCGAAACTGTAAACTACTATACTTGCTCTTCAACTTTCTGAGGGTTACATTTCGTCTCAAATTCCTTTGAAATTTTATTTGCACTATTTTCTTAATCCAAAAAGATTAGTAGCCTTAGAACGTGTTCTTCGAAAATCTACAAAACTGTGCTGAATTTAACAAAATGCACTACTTCTCTCAGTGTGCTGTGCAATTAACCTGAACTGCATTATGTCGACGACAAAGTGCAAATGCTTGCTTAGTGCATAAATTTACGTACGTATAAAACAAATTTTTTACAGTAATTTTTTTTTGCATGCACAGACCTGCACATCGTGAACATCATCTTGCACTCGCACGGTAGCGACACATTCAGAACCAGCCACATGCTCCTCCTCTGCTTCCATTATTGCTTCCTGCCGTATATGTCCGACTTCATAGATGGATTCTCGGCACTGTTGTTGCCTCATACTACCAACATCACTGTCAATATCTTGATCCGGCAACGAATCGACATCACCAACTCGTCCTTCATCAATCAACTCAAAACTCCCATTGGAATCAGCATCATTCACGCTATCAAGAATGCCCGTTCTTGATTCTTCTGCGTTTTGAAGTTGTTGCTGTTGCTTCGCTAATTCACTGCTTACCATATCTGTGCCATCAACTATTGGATCAGAACATTCAGCATCTGAATTTGGTACAAAAATGATTTGTTCGCTGGTTGATAGCTGTATCACCATATCATCTGGAGATAGCTTTTCCTCATTTTCGGTTTTCTCGATGAATTCTTGCTCCGTACCACAATTAACACTGGATTTCAAGACTTCAGTACACCCCAAAATTCTAATTTTTTCCGACCCTAAAACTTGCTGATGTTCTTGATCTTCAGGACCATCTTCCAGTTGAGTTTCCAAATTTCCAGACGATGTTGATAACGAACTTGTTTGGCTACTTTCACTGCTATTCGTTGAAGATACTGAGTTTTTACGAACAACAACATTTCGTTCGACAATCCCACCTCCACCTCCTTCATCATCTTCGGATGTGCATAGTTCCTGATGCAGCTGTTGATTTGGTTGATTTTGATCGAAATGAACGTCTTCAGGCTATAACATAAATGCAATATGTGTTTCCTATATCTGTTATGTTTGACACATCAAATTATCGTATAATGCAAACTAAGCAGTTGTGTTTTGAATCAATGCAGTATTAGTTCTGCGCTTGTGGAAAAATGACCTCTACTTTTGAAAAATCTTCAAAAGGATAAAAAAATCACATTAAAACAGTTCACAGTAACTTCTTGATCCAAAGTATCGTTCGAGTTCAGTATTATGTCCATAAGGCATCGCAAACAAACGTTAATATTTTGAAACATAACGCACATCACAACATTTAAAGTGACGTAGCAATTTTAATTAAATGCATGCGTATGAGTAAGGAGTAGCATGAAAAATAAGAATGTGCTGAGAATAAAATCATGTTTGGAACTTTCGGAAAGTATCCAGAGCAGGAGTAAAATTATGTACGTTAATCTCGTGCATACATGCAAAAAGCCTTGCGCATAACGAAATACTTAACTTTCTGCATAATAGAAATTCACTAAAAGGCATATATGAATAACGTTCCAGGCATATTTTGGTCTTATTTCCCCCTATATACAGTACTAGATCAGGACAGAGGCCATTTTGTTTGCTTCAGAATTTAGCTAAAACTGAAGTGAAAAGCATACCGTCCTTTTTCCCTCATTTATTACTACAACTTTAATCACTTTTTAATCTTTCGATATCTTATTGCTAATATTTTTTACATGGATATACTTAACTTCACCAGCCGATACTATTCTAAATAATAGAGCTGAAAAAATATTTGGCTAATACATAAACCCATTCATTATCCAATTTTTTTTATTCTTTTTGAAATAAATTTATTCTTTTTGCACCCCACAGAATATTAGAATTTTGGCAGCATATTAAAAAATCCAACTGATCGCAAAGATTTTTATCTACCAAAACCGACAGAGTCCGCTAATTGGTGCAATACAACTTATTGAATAAATTTATTTCAAAAAAACATGCGTATTTTGTGAGAAATACAGTGAATTTCGTTAAGAAACAAAAAGGGGTAGGAAAAATCACAGCTTACAGTAAGACATTGCCGCAAAGAATAGCAATTTAGGGAAATATGGAGAGATAGAAAGGATGTTTGGTTTTTGTAATGGTGATAAAGATTCTCATAATCCCTTCTGTATATACAGAAGATATCATTATCACTCGATTATACACAACACTGCAATAAGCGACCAAGACTAACTATAACTGTACATTGACAGAAGTTAACAGCAACCTCTCAAAACCTTACGACATAATCCACTTTACCATATTGATTGATACTTGTCCTTACCGGCTGGCCACAAAGAACGCCGCCCTGATCCTTATGTATTTATAAGAAAATTTAATAACAAAGCAGTATTGCAAAACAATAAGGATAACAAGCTCAAGCAGACGGAGAAGCACTAAAGAAAAAACTTACGGAATGTCTTGATACAATGTTACTTTCTGCTGCCACTGAAGACCCATCGGTTTTCAGCTTCTGTTCCCCTGACTCATACTTTTCGAACTGATCTGACTCATCACGTGATGTATTCCAGGATAAACGAGATTCATTCGATGTAGTAGGTAAAGCTGTATTCATTGCACGTTTTTCCGAAACACAACCCATTTCCTGAAAGTTTGAAACTTCAACCTGATAAAGGACACGTGATATGCTCCCATATCTGCTTTCTTTTCCATTCAGAACTATGCTAGTTATCAAAAATTTAAAAAAATCCAACGAGAAAGTTCAGATATCAAAACGATCGTTAGTTAGAATATAACATACAGTGTGCTTGATTTCTTCAGTGGCAAGTATAGACGTAGCTACCATTTCCATTGACTGCAGAGGATCAAGGCTGGCGTTCGTACAAAGCGGTGAACTACTTTTGCTTTCTGCTCCAGATGCACTATCCTTCATATTATCCTTACTAATTTTTTCGGGAGGCTAAAACAAAGGCTCATTTAAGTAGAAATTACTTGACCAAATTCATAAAATATTTATTGACTTCAATTTATAAATCTTCAATTCCAGCAATGATGCTTCATTATCACTCATTATTTTGAGTAATACTAAGAAAACCTCCTAATGTATAAATTTCTCTAAAACTAAAATAAATAATTTACAAAGACTAACTTGACTTGGTGCCTCCTGTTTCATTATTACCACACCCTTTGTTTTCAAATCCTCACATGAATCAGAATCCGTATGAGATGTATCTAGTGTTGGTGATTTCCGTTCCTTCCTGCTCCTTTTCACTTTTTCAGGACCTAATTCAAGATAAAGGATAACATTATGAAATGATTAAGGAATAGAAAAATTTTTAAGTTGTATCAAAAATACGCACTTTCAGCTTCTTGATGCCTTTTCCTGACACCCTTGCCACTAGATGATTGATGGCTTTGAACGACTGTATCCAGCTTTCTACCATTCGAACTAGGAACATCAGATGTTCCAGCAGCATCATTACTACTTCCAGCTCTATCCATTTTTTGCCGCTGACTTCCACCTTCCAATTGTTCATCCTTTTGCTTTGCCTCAACTACTCGTTCCTGTTCATTTCGCTCCTGAAATACATAAAATCGTTACAGTAATTCCAGTATTTCTAAAACCTATCTTTCCGCTTCCAATCAATACGAAGGAATTATTCACCGATTGATTACACTCAATCATATGAACCAATCATACGAACGAATTCTATGAATCGAAACAGCGAAGCACAATTAAGCCTTTCAATAAACCTTTTTCCCTTACTGACAAGTAAAGTTAAATAAAAATATTTAAACAAATCCAGTAATAAATCAATGAATTTTACAACCTCTGAGACGGTCCAATCGATAGCGATTTTTTCCCTGTACTGATTTAACAAAGTTTGCATAACTCATTAAATTTTAATGAAAAATCCAAAACCATACTTTTTGCTCTCTTTTTAATTTTTTCGCTAATTTCTTTTCAAAGTCTCCATTAGTTCCAGGCTTCCGACTTTTTTTGTTCTGTTCTAGCATGGTGGATGTCTTCATTTTAGCCGACTTCTTATCGTCTTCTTTGAACATTGAAATTTCAACCAAAGACTTTTCCTGAAATGGCAAAACCTAAATTCATTTTAATAGAATCCTCTATAATTGAACCATATAGAGTTTACGACAGTTGCGCACAAAACAAAAAAACAATTCAGGAAAATTAAGCAGCCTAAACCATTCATCTTTGCACCGTCATGAAATAAATTTCAATAATTTCATAACCACATTGTCATCACAACATCGAACAGCTCTACCTGTATTCCCATCCATAAATTACAAAAGAAAAATACCGCTTTTTGTCTTTTTTCCGGAATTCCTACAGTGGTTACCGCAGTAGCTCCTCTATCCACTTCATCACTTTTGCTGAATCGTTTTTTACCGGTAACCTTCTTTTCCACCGATTTCTCTAACATCTGTTTAGTCCCTGCCTTCCGTGAGGTGATCTAAAGCGAAAACCACAAATAACACGGAAATTATTACTGTAATATCATGCATTTCATTATTTATCGTATCATATCCTGCTCTACCTATGTGGAAGCATCTTTCTAAGAGCTGTAAATTCAATGTGAATTGCTTTTAAGAATGTGAAAATTTTTTTGGACCGGAACACGTATATAAAAAGTATATTATCTTCAATTTCTAACAGCATTACTGCATCACAGTGTGACATCGCTTTGCAACACATTAAAAAAATTTGAGGATACGCATGTTACTATAAATCAATTTTACATAAAAAACCTGAAATTACATTACAACATCATAAATGGAAATACCTTCTTTCCTTCGCCACCAGATTCACCCTCATCACTCTCTTCCAGCTTCTCCTTCTTGCACTCCTTTTTTAAACTTAAACGACTAGTACTCTCCATCTTCTCTTTCTCGTCTTTTAATTTCTGACTTTCATCGACCTTTGTTGTAGCCTTCTTAACACTCTCCTCTTTTTCATTCTTTTCTTTGTATAACGATGGAACAATGGAACCTTTTGAATGTTTCGTGGATTCGTCATCCGTAGAATAAGTTCCAAATACGTCATCCAGTGATAAGGACGAGGTCTTTTTCTGCAAATGATCATGTCAACAAAGAAAGCTTCCGTCTTGCAAGTACTCCAATCAAGCCTGAGGTGTTAATCTAATCAAATATTCGAAAAAAAAATTTAATTATAGCCTCCAGTGCCCCTGAAACTATTTTTACCATTCAAGGAATATCGCAGCTAAATTCTCTGAACACTGATTATCAAAAAATACACATAAGTACAATGTACCTGTTTCTTATACGACTTTGATACTGCTGTCTTTCGATTCCGTCTTCGTTTCGAACGTTCTTCATCCGTTCCAGATTTTTCTGAGTCCTTTTCAATCTATAAATGTACAAAAAAAATAACTGAGGAGAGTTCAAAGGCTAATATGAACCCACTATTTCGCAACCCAATAAATTTTCCGGTGATATGCTCCTTCACCCATCATAAAAGTACTTTATGGATAGTCTGTAATATTACAGCAACGATCAAACTCTAGAGCGCTGCAGATGTCCTTCCAATGACTGCCCTATTCAGCAATACTGCAGAATCAATAACAAAAGCACTACCTCATCATTATGATCATCGTTATCACCATCATCGTCATCATTATTACATTCACTCCCCTCGCCAACAAGCAACTTTTTCTTCACAAGCGACTTCGCTTTTTTTACCGACTTGCCCTTCGATTCTGTTCTCTTTTTGTTGCTACGGGTTCTGGAAGTGTTTATTGAAGGAGCCGATAAACTATCGGACTCTCCATCACCGTTTGACGAATCATCTTCAGCAGATGATGAACTCTCTAACTGAACTCTCTTTGGCCGATTCTAAAAAACGTCAAAATAAACATCAATCATGATATCACAAATATATATCTTATCAACAAGGGGTAAATTTAATTTTAAAATTCAAAGTTCATTTTCGTATAATACCTGTTCGTTATTTCGACGATTTTGTGTCCTTTCCTGTAACAACTCCAGTGCTCGGTTTTTTCTAGCCGCATCATCTGGCTTCGAGGACGAGCGCTGCTTGACTCGATCATACATCGATAACCCTAGCGATCCTGAGGCTTCTTCCTCCATGAACAATCGCTTCAATTCCCGGTCAAATGACTAGAAATTAATGCAGTTAGAATGATATATCCGTGAGCAACCGAAGGTGGTGGCAATCATTTGCATATTCAAATGTATCTAAAAACATTGAAATATAAGCATTTTTCAAGTCATAGGAAAGAAATTATGTGATACTTACGTGGAGTTCCACTTCTGACGATGATGTTTCTTCACTCGAACTGGAACTCGACTCCTTTTTCCGCTTTCTTTTCTTCTTCGTCAGTTCCTTCTTTTTTCTTTGCTCATCTTTTTCCTTCTGCTTACGTCTTTCATCTACTTGCTGCAACAAAAAAATTACGCTTGAAGAAAAACTTTTTAACAGTAAGTATGACTAATAAATTTTGACTACCTGAGTACTGACCCCACTAACAGTATGATGTGACTGTTTCTGTAATTGCTTTTTTACAGAAAATTTTATGCAAACAATTCAGGATTTCACAAAAAAAGACAGAAAACCCAAAAAAATACCTTCTTTTTTGCACGATCCTTTTGTAACTGGTCCTTTTCTTTGAGCTTTTCTTTCTGTTTTACACCAACGCCATCATTCATCGACTTATTTTTAATGTTTTTTTCCACTGCGCGTTGTGTTTTCTTCTTTTCCAAGGTATGCACTCCTTCTTCATGTTCCTTGTCTTTTTCCTTCTGGAACAGAATCTTAAAGTCACGTTTTATTCGAAAATTCCTTCAAAGGATACAAAAGTAGAAACACTAGGAAATCACTAAATCCCCACGAAATTGGTCTTAGTTTATAAATGTACCAATATTAGAAGCCAGAAATGACATACCACTTCACTTTTTTCCTTCTTTTCTTTCAATTGCTTCTGAGCAGCGGTTTTCAGTTTTGCTTCCTGTGATTGGCTTCTGCCATCAGTACGTTTTTTATCTTTCTCTTTCTCCGCTACACTTTGCTCAGATTTTTCCAACAACTACGAACAATACAATTTACATAGACTGAATAAGTCTTTCTAAGTCAACACCACAACTCATTGCAACATGTGTGGTGCAGTTTATCACCTTGACCAACAGGCACCAACACATTCTCTCAGTCATTTTTCTTCGCTGTAATCTGAACCTAAACCGGGACATATCTCAACCTTTCTACTACAAAGCCGCTTTCTTAACCAGAATTTAAGAAATAGCTACACCGTCCCAGTAAAAAACCAGAAAATACCTTTTTTTCATTTTCTTTAAAGTGTTTTTCTTTCACACTTTCAGTCAGTCTTTTTTTGCTTTCATCAATCGCTTTATTATGCGGTGCTTCATCGTCTTTGTCTTTTCTAACTTTTTTCAGCTGCTTCTTAAGAATTGATGAATCCTGTGCCTGAAGCAAATATATATAAGAGCCAATATAAAATGTTCCGCAGTGAAACGAAAACTAATAGGTGTGTAATATATCCCACTAACAGAAATATGAACGATTTTAACATAGTATTTCAGGCCTATCAACCGCTTAGAAAAGACAAATAATCATTATAACAAGTAATGGTAGCTTCAGAAAAAGTCTACCTGCTGACGGAATAATTCACTTAATGAAGGTTGTTTGTTCGCAGAGTCCTTTGATACTTTTTTGTCAGGCAAGTTCAGCTTCGAAATTATCTTCACATGCTCTTTTTCTTTCATTTGCATCTCAAATGTAAAAAAAGCAATCATTTCCTACATTTAAGAGACAATTATCCTACATGTAAGCAGAACAATCCCGCTTAAAATAACAAAAAATAAACCTTGTCGGTGCCTTGAGTTCTTGATCGCATTTTGTCCATCTCCAACGAAGAACTGCAGGAAACTGAATCTGACGTTGATGGCTTTGTGCTAGGTGCCAAAGGGACTAAGGTTTGCTTCGAACTAACAGTGGAATACGCTGTAGGTGGAGGAGTAGATGGTTTTGTTGTAGTCCTCCACGATGAAGATTGCGTACCGCTCTGGGGACCAACGCTACGTGGCTGATGCGATGTGGTGACGCATGATGGTGTTGAGTCGAATAAATTAGAGGTGCTATTACACGCCTAAAATTGAAACCATCAGAATCAATTCACACACAAAAAATTTTCCGTACAAAATTCTGATCAGTGGTATCATAACGTTCAACCATCCACTGTTCATGTACATCGTCTAATTATTGCAGTAATACCCGCTTAAAATAAAACTCTGGGATTCAAACCTGCATAGTTTTCTTTAATGTATTTGAGATTCTCCCGGTCTTCTACTACAACATTTTCGGTTAATCAAAAAATTTAGTTCTAAAAATAGTGAGATCGATGAAGACAAACCAGTGAAGGTGGCGGTGGAGGTGGAGCTGAGATCAGAGAAGTACCAGCTGTTGTAGACTTGTATGCTGCCAAAGGTAATGTAGGAGGTACCGGAGGTTGTGGAAGCGGAGGAGGTGGAACACTGAAATCTGGAGGATAAGCAGCAATACGAGATGCAGCTGCCGAGGAAGGTGACTGATTACTGCTCTGATTCGGTGGTAGGAGAGGCTTCTTGAGCGGTGACGGAAGATTCGATGAACTGGTGGATGCGGTATAAAAACCTGTTGTATAGGAACTTGAAATAGCAGAAGTTACGGCAACAGTTGGCATAGGAATAGAGACAGAAAGTGGAGTACGAATCAACTTCTGACTTTCTGTTTCCTTCGAATCGAAAACTGATGCAGTACCACTGCTGTTACTTCGCACCTTGGTAAATGAGTCGCTGAACGTGTTAGATGTTGAATGAGAACAAGTTGTTATTGACTGGGAGGTGGTTACCGTTGAACTGGATGATCCAGTTCGTGCTTTTAGTCGTTCTAGCTCTTCCTCAAACTTATAACTGCGTTGTGAAGATCCTTTGCGATCGTAATCCAGGTGAGTATTCTGCTTTGTTTTCTAAAAATTTGTAGAAGAATTAAAAACGACAGTAAAACAAAGCTTGATTATAATTCTAAGATACACAACCGCTATACACCCAGAAATGTCGGATTCTTGGCTTTAAAGAATTCATGGGCAATTTTTTGATATGAGACATCTTGTCTTTCAGGAAATTGTCAATTGGTGGAAGTAATTGAAAAGCCATTGAAGTCATTATGGAAACGAGGCCTGCCACGAGTCATCGAATTTTATTGAAAAATTAACGCTATGATTAGTTAAACATAACATGAAGGTTCTGCCGAAAAACTTGCTTAAGGTTTTACTTTCCTGATTTATTCAGTCGACTGATATTCTAAACACATACAAATTCGACAAAAATTAACCTGAAATTTTTGCTCAATATTTTGAAAAGTAGCCCCCAATGCATCGAGTCGTTCACGATAAGCATTCGAGTTGTTAGCAGGCGATGTATCCCCGAAGATATCTATTGCACTTGTAACCAATGAAGGTTGTGCAGTTGAATTAGAAGGATCAGGAGAAAGCATCGCTTCACTATTGCTTGATTCCGATCTTGATACTGATGAATGTGTCCGCCCTCTAGTTACTTTCTGTGGAGGTGAGCATTCTGCAGTGCTCCATTTCAAACTGCACCCTACAGTATAATGGATTTATTACTAATTGCGAAACACAAACACTTTGTAGATTATACAGTACAGACTGCTCTTAACAAGCTCAGCTTCGCTTCTGTCACAATGATGAAGTTCCATACAACAAACGCAACTCGTAAGCGATGCTCAACACCACAACCATGTCAAATTATTCATCGTTTAAATTATCTACCAGTTGGCAAAACTATCTGACCCCAGCTAATTATTAACATAGCATTTCAAAATAAGAAACTACGAAGATATTACTATATTTCACAGCAGCTAACTTCATAACAACAAAAAAAAAAGAATATATATGACTGACCAGTAACGCCAGAAATTGAAGCTGGTAAAGTATTCCTTGGACATCTTGACTCATGTTTCTGCTGCGGCGGGGAACGGAATGGATCCGGTATGCTACTCCGACGTGAACTACTTGGTGTAGAACGGTGTTCGTATATAAATTTCGGCAACGGTAATAAGGTCGAAGTTTGCGGTGAATATTTCCAGTGTCTCGGATCTTTCCCTCGATTAGCGCTTCCATCCAAAGGAATCGCACAATGGTTTTTGATCGGATCATTCCCTACAATTAAAAACGACATTTCTAAACACAAAATACTGAACTTCTTTGAATGATTAATAAAACAGTTCACTTCAAATCAAGCCATTCCTTAATTTATATCATGTGTAATGCAACTGATCCTTCCAATCCATCGAACAATGAGAAATTGAAGAGCAGCCATGCTTAGCTAACTACTCGATTTGGGTTTTCTTTGTTTAGTTTCGTGTACTATTTTTACTGTCTTAAATTATAATAATCTGGGTAGATGCATTTCGCATTATACATTTCAGCACTAAATTTATTTGGAGCCATTGTATGCCAAGACGGATGTAACACACCCCATGGCCATTTGGTGCGTTTACTGGCAGACGGCTTGTTGAAATGATGTCTGCCACTGTCGCAAGTATCATCAGTAAATCGTTGGGTTGAACAAGTCGATGTATGGCCCTGGTGAGTCCCGCTCATTATAGTTAATGGGGCACTCGCAGTCGTTGATGTCGATGCTTTAGAATGATGCTGTAGCACGTTTACCAAAGTATTAGCAATTTCTTCAATTCGATTTGACTGAAATTACATAAATATTTTATATCATGATTTCAGTATTTCAAAAATTTTGTCTCAGTGATATAAATGTAACAGTGAAACATCATAAAAACGATGTAGACCATACATGAAAAGGTTTAACGAAATAATTTTATAATATTCCTTCAGGATTTACCCTCTTAACAGTACTATGTCAAGTGCTACTAACATGAATACATTTTATTAAATTGAAGTTCAAGAATATACAAATGCTATACCGTTATTGCGCTTATTTCGCTTGCAGTAAAATTTCCTTGTGCTGCAAGATTATAAAACCCATTGTCGTGTGATCCTTTGTTCTCTAGTCGCTTGGTATCACTGAAAATTTGATAAAAGTTTGAAACACCAAAATATAGAATGTTACTTAGTTGGCAGTTACTAAGAGGAGTTTTACGATGCTATAATCGCTCCGAAAATACTACATAATTTGAAGCAATTTAAAGTAGGACTTAGTGTATATGTTTTGTTTCTGGCTAACTTTGCCTATACAAAGAATGAAAAAGTCCTGCATGTACATTAAAACCTACGTGATTAACAGCAAAAGTTATGTCACACATGGTCTACTGTTTCGATCTAGTAACTCCTTGAAAGATAGAAACATTACAAAAAACGGGAAACAAAACCATTTTGAGCAGCAGGTAACCTCCACATCTAAATAGCTTACTTCTGTTGTTGCTGTTCAACTTTCCTGCTTCGCTGTTCTGCCATCGACTTCTCGCTTGCTTCGTGCAGTAGTTCACTGTCAACTGACACACTTGACGATGGCACAGACTGCTGGCGCTTAAAATCGACGTGCCTTACAACTGATTCACGTTCACTTGTATTTGCTTCCGTTGGTTGGTGACACTCTCGTTGCTGCTTCTTTCCACTTGGCGTTGTTATAACGATATTCGTAATTGGCGCCGACGGCATGGGAGGTGGAAGCAACTGCACAAGGCTTGATTTTGAGCTGCTACGATTCGCAATATCCTGCAGCGCATTTCCAGTGGTACTGTTTGACTGTTCGATGTTCCGATCAGGTTTGCTACTCAAAGGAGAGCCGGGTTGTCGTGAACTTGAAGGATATACGGGAGTCTGAAGTCTTATAGAGAGTAAACGAGTAGATGACTGAATGAAAATAATAACTGGAAACGTTGTAAACTCAATGCGAGAAACGACGATGCTTATGAAATCAATGTCCCCAGCTGTGCCCCAACCACAGTTGATTTGGCAAGTATCTATGTTGAATTTTTAATTATTTTTTTACCTTCTCCCTGTGCAAACGTTCAATGCCACTTTTTGAATGACCGGCGCCTGTACGTTTTCTATCTGGCATACTAGAACTACTTAAATCAGAATCACTGGATGTTGAGGAAGTTGATGATGACGAAGGCGATACATCACTCCGTCTAGCTCTCTCACGTCGTCGTCGAGATCTGCAAAAAAAACTACTCCGGCATTATTTGCTATGTTAAATTGTCTATCAACCATATGCACTGCGAAAATTAAAATTTAAAACACTTCAAACCTATTATAAGACGCATAGCGTAACGAACGAGATGAATTTCTACAGCTATCTCGTCCATCGCTTCGTCTCCGCGACACCATATTTGAACCCGATCTTCGACAATCAACCCTTAAAAAACTGTACAGTGCACTACCGCAGCTAAATGAAAATTTACACTGATTAAAAATGAATGAACATCTAATTTAACATCATTATTCTTAGTGGATAGCGGCGTTATATGACAAAGTGCTTAGTGATAACTTAATAGAGCGAAGAATTTGTAAACCAAAACGACTCTCAAACCTCGAGGATGGGTCACGAAGATGACACGGCGGGTCGGGTGGTGGTGCAAGTAATGATGAAGACGTAGATGCAATCGCAGGTCCACCACTAGAACAAGATGGCATGCTGCTGCCAGTATATGAACTTGATCCGCCTCCATTCACAACTACAAAATTCTTATTGCAAATATTTCCCAAATGTTTTGAGAACGTAACTTTGCTAGCAAAATCGATAGTCATACATTCCAAAAACTTACGAGCATTTCCAGATTCGCTACGGAACTTCCGGTCAACGAAATAATCATGCAGTTTTTCTGAACAGTAATCTACTG
Source organism: Litomosoides brasiliensis (assembly GCA_013365375.1). Taxonomy (NCBI): domain Eukaryota; kingdom Metazoa; phylum Nematoda; class Chromadorea; order Rhabditida; family Onchocercidae; genus Litomosoides; species Litomosoides brasiliensis. The sequence goes on along the minus strand of JABVXW010000239.1, from coordinate 51,176 downwards.
GCACGTGAACATCCTTTTTCTCATCCGCATTCCAAAAAGCTCTAAAATAAATCTCATCTTTCTCTTGTAAATGACTTCAAATTCCTTTTTAGGGGAACATATTTCAGCACATGCTTACATCCACATAGCGTGAGAATTTTCTTGTTTCATATATTTCTTCAATAACAGTAACAAGCAAACCACAATAAAGCTGAACTAATGGTTTTCAAAATAAAGTACGTACACCTGTTTTGTTTTGATCATTGAAAATGCTCTCTGGGCACTTTCATTGTTGTTGAACAAAAGGAGGGCTTCTCGGTAACGCGGATCATAGATGACCTCATTGAATGTATCTGTGAACAACACTCGAATTTTCTCACATAAATAATCTGCCGAACAGCTCGACGGCAACTCGCCAATCCAAATCTTATTATTAACAATTGTACGGCCCCAATTCATCTGAAGAAAACAAAAGCAAGTGGCAATCCTATCATTCACCAATGATTTTTAGCGATTTTTATCCTCATATTGATGGAGTGTTGGAGATCAAACACCGATCCTCAGACAAAAAGCTATGGTGCTAATTATTGCAGTATACGCAACAATCCACCTTGGGCAAAACAATTTTAGCGTAGGAAATACATGACGCACTGATTAATAAATATGTATTTATAGTAAAATAAACAATAATTACCTTTAATTTACTTTTGCCACTGGATGATTGTGAAGACTGAGCATATGAATTAATTGCACAGACAACCGAATGAATATCAGCAAATTGAATAAAAGCAAACGGCGATGGACTTTCCCAGTTCTTGACTTCTAAATTTAAATGTATTAGTTCAGATCTTTATTTTCATAAGCGCATTAAATAGATAAGACAATCGATGAAATACATTTATCATCAAACACCATTATAAAACAGAAAAATGAATGCCATATCAGAAGTTTAATTCAGTAATCTAAAGTATTAAAAAACATTGTTCTTCGTCCTATTGCTATTTATCATCAAACGTCTACAGATAACGTTTAAGCAAAATCAAACTTATTTACCATTTATACTTAAAATACTCAAAAATAACCTGTTTCCAGTATATGCCCAAAACAACTAAAACGAGAGCGAAGAGAATCATCAGTTGTCCGTCTTTCCAAGCCGCCGACATATAGAGTTCGAGAAGCTCGACTTGCCAGCCCATCAACCGCTGAAGAACCTGGTGTTGAAGAACCATCTTGAGATGATGAGCATTCCTATAACATGTTTAAGGTTTTTCAAATTAAATAGATAAACAATGGCAATAGTGTCTAATCAGAACCATCTGTAATTTCTCTTTAATCTCAAAAATTATTAAAAAAAATTCCGCAAAAACGTGATTCAGAAGTAAAACAAGTTTCCCTTCTAGTAGCCAAATCCATAGATACAGGACTGAGGCTTAAACTTCTCATATGGCGAATTCGGAAATCACTGTGGTAACCTTTGACTGCAAGAGTTCAGACAATAATATATTGTAGTGGAAAGCACTACAGCAGTTGGGTTTACTTATTTTGATGTATTTACCTGTCCATTTGTTGTAAGATATGTGCTGTAAGCTTCCATGACCGCAGAATGATTTGCAAATCTGATTTTCAGCCGCAGACCAAACAAATGATGAATGTCTTTGAACTTGTCGGCATCAATCAGTCTGCAAACTCACAAAACCTGGACATGCAAAGTAAGAAGTAAACTTCAGTTCAAAATCTGTTTGCATGCGAAACTAACTACATATAACAGGAAAATAACAGGACTTGTGCTTTTTAACCTGGTCCCATTTCCACCTTTTTACAAAAACGTTGTAATAACCGTGAAACCACTTTGAAAAAATTCTCAAAAAGACGTGAAGCTCTCTAATATCCATAAGTACCTCTGGAAAATGACGAGTGCTCGTCGCTGTTCTACAAAATTTGGACCTGATTCCGTCTCAAACATGATATGAACCACTTTACCAAATTTTTTGAAGAAATTCGTCAAGCCATCCCTCAGAAAACCTTCCGTACGCGAAGATGGCAAATTGGATACATAGATGCCTTAAGAAATTATATATACATGGATGATTTATTACTCCAAACAAAAACAGAAAATAATGTCCTGACATACCATGCAGCAATAACAACGTGATAATATAACCAACCTTGAATGCTTTGAGAGACATTTGATAAGCTGTCATGACCACCTGAACTGGATAATTCGTTGGATGCATTTGCATCGTTGCGTCTCGAACCCGATGCTCCCAGCTTGATAACAGTTGACTGCACAGTATGTGTGCTCGATGCGTGATGATGGTGTCCAGAAGATCCACTAAAAGTGGAAACGAGATGTACACCACAAATGAATTCCAAGAACTAATATAACTCGCTCTTCTATTTTCTGACCAAGATCTTTGAAAATCATGACTCGGTTGTTAATACTACCACTTTTTAGGACCGCATACCTTGGACTTGCTGAATCACGGCTCGAATCAGATGATACAGATGCATGTGGCGAATGACGTGATCGTCGTGAAGAACGCTGATCATTAGCACTTATCCGTCTAAAATTAGAAGCATCAGACATAGAATCCTGTGGTTCACTATATTTAATAAACTAAAAATGAACAGCGAGAGAGTTCAATTTTTATCCGATGATTATCCACTGTTTTATCTTACACAACACAAAATATCATATGCTTCTAGCAACTTACCGCACTAAATTGATAGTACTTACCGATCGTTATTGCCTGAGGTTCTGCTTCGCTGAGATCGTTCATCAGCCCGACTTGAATTTCCCCGTTCTCTGTCACGTTCTCGTTCTCGAGACTGCCGTCGTGATGATGAAAGCCGGTGTTGTGGCATCCTATAAAAACGAGAAAAAATAATAGCACAGTCTTAGCAACCAAAATCTGATAATATTTTGCCAACTTCTGAATAATCTATAATTACTGTATAAATAACTTGCCGTTCCTTCTGAATCTGCTTTGATGAGGAAGAATTTGGAGAATGCAGATCGGATGAACGTCGATGCGAATCAGTCGCAGTACTACCACTGCTAGCATTTCTTGTATTTTGAGGTGAACTAAGGCCTCCTGTGTTACTCGACGCTGTCGGGTTTACCAAGCCGCTGAAAGCAAATAGTATATAGCTTCGTACTCTTCAGAAAAGCGGCTTGAGGTTAACATACAAATTCAGAAATTTATATGTGGAGTGAAGAACCATATTTGATTTTCAAGGGCAGAAAAATTCTGATTCGAATATAGAGCATAAAAGCGAAACAGATAATGCGCAGTACTAAGTCAGAATTACACCTTCGACTTCCATTATGATCATAAAAATCGGTCAAATTGATAAAGTGACACACAACTGCAAGCTAGAAATGGATTGAGGCGATAAACCCAAAGAACACTGCAAACACTTTGGATCGCTCATCAATCACTTCATTTCGATAAAGGCATCAATTAAAGCTTACTAAATCACTAAACGGCAAGACCGCAAGATACGAAAGTTCAAAAAAAGTGGAAGGAAAACTTACTACACAACCTTCTTTCACAACTTTTGTTTCTACCTCTTTCGTATCTATTAACACAAAATGTGAAGAATCCATTTATAAAATGTTTTTTGAAGAAATTTCCGCAACAAAAAATAATGGATACGAAAGGGGTGGAAATTGGGACGATTGAGTTTTCGACAAAAATGACATTGGAATAAACAAAATCAAACGAAATCAAAAAAGGAATTTGAAACTGATGAAAGGAGCGGAGAAATTTGTAAAGACAAACTAGAAAAATGGATTTGATTAGAATCATTAGAAAGAATTACGGAAACAAAAAGACGGATATGGACTTTATTTTCACATACAATTTATTTCCAGGCTAAAACCAACAGAACCACTTTATTTTTAAAATTAAAATACAGCTTTCATTATCCCGAGAACTGTATGCCAGTTATTCAAAGAGCACTATTTTATCAAGACCTAAACTTCGTTCGGTAACTTTTTACTTCCCTCATACATTTCAGTATAGCTCATTACGACAAAAGCAGGAAAATCGCTCCTATCCACAACATCGCACAAGCTTCACGCTAGATCTCCAACGATATAGACTGCCTCAAATTTCAAACGTGTGGAATACTCAAGTTTCTAGAGAAAACTGAACATTATTTTATAGTCTATAAAAACTCACGAGAAAATTCTATTATCCCTACTTTATTTTCCAGCTCACTAATAATTTGCACAAAAAGCAAACAAATAGTCAACTCAGAAAATTAGTAAACGATCTCAATCTTCAAGCTCGAGATATGCACCAGTTTTACATTTCTAACAATAAAGAGTAAAAAGCAATAATACGGAAAAAATTACCCATCATTTCTGAATGCTTAATGAAGGGATCACAAATTCGCAATACTAGAGGTGGAAAGAAATGCAGTGATGTGACACTACGAAATTCAAGGATTATCATCCGAAGGAGCGACCAATGTTAGATCAGTCAGATTACTTCTCAAAATTTTACCTTACACGAAAGAAAATACAGGCTCAATCATGGTGTCCAAGAGCCAAGACGCAACAGCCGTCATCAATGGGCAATGCGAATATTCTCGCCTGACAAACTGCTTAAATTTACCAGTGGTCTACTGTTGACAATTAACTCATTGAGCACAGCTTTTACAACTATAATGAGCTAATAAGTAGTTCAAACAAGCTCGAATCGTTAATTTTTGAACCAATAAGCAACAAGATTTGCAATTATCTCACGTTCCACCGTACACTTTATGTTAGTTAAAGTCAATCAACTACGCGTAACATATGCCCCATTGCCAGAGACACAACATTCATAAATTCCACTTCTTTCCAATCATTGCTTTGCTGAAAGTCGGAGATAGAAAAAACGCTACTGCTTTTAACACGAGAATAGTGAAAAAAACAGGTGAAAGCATACCACTATTGAAATAATATCCATACTTTAACCAGTTAATTTGATTTTGGTAGTTTAATTATTTGCGCTAAAACTCTACTGTAGCACCAGTTTCAAAAATCCTTAATTCGTCCCCTATAGAAAGTTTGGTTCATGTAACAATTGTCAAATAATGACAAAGGACCAAAGAATAATGCTGCACAAGCTAAAGACGAGGAATAAATATTTAAGAAATGGTCTAGAAGTCACGAAGTAGCTACTTCTCAGCAGTTTATAACACAACACCTACTCGATTCTGATATTCAGTCCTCCAAAGCGGAAGAGAGCAGCACATAAGGACATAAATAGTAGTGGCGTTATATATATCCACACAAGTTTATAATTGAACAAAACCATGGTGTTTGAAATACATCTTGTCAGAAAACCGAAATAGCTCAAAAAAAAACGGAAAAAATCAGCCAGAACTGAATAAATTGTTAATGCAAACAGTTAAAGACACAACCCCATTTACCGGAGATACCACGCAGTGTTAAGATGAAGGCTGTGAATGTATGTGAAAGCTTACCCACAACATTACACTTGAATTATAGAAACTGACAATATTACAGGAAATGAAAAAGAAACCAAAAGAGGAGCAAACCAGCTTGAGAACGGTCAGTCAGGTAGGTACGCAGATATGCAGTTGCGGAATTTAATCAATTCTGATTTTCCATAATAACAGAAATATTTATGCAATCTGCGAAGTATAGAGTTTTCTGCTCACTTCTTGTTATGTTCGTGGAATGCGATTCGTAGCTGGTGACCTTGAAATTTTGGCTCCGTTGAATGGGCTTTTTGCGCCGACCGAACGTCCATGAAACTAACCACAAAACCAGTGGCACCTAAACGTTCCACTTTTTGCACACGTCCAAATCTAAAAAAACATTTACGTAGCCCTGTCATATAAATTATTACTGAAGAATTATTAATCATATTCATAAATCTGGAATAAAAGATCATTTTTAATACACTGGAAGTAAAAGGACGACCTGAAGTCACGTTGCGTATACATTATTAGCAGTGCTTCACGAGAGATGCGACTGTTTAGGGAGTCACTTACCGTGCGTGACCCTATGCGATTACTTTTCATGATATTCAATATATTAATATTGCGAATTTCTACACTTAAGCAATTCAGCAAAAAAGCCACCCAAACTGTCGAATACAAATCATCATTGCACCCTATCACACAGCTGTCATAAAAATGAACTTATTGTTATCGCTACAATTGTCCTAAAAGACACGGAACGTTCAATTTGATTTCTTCTCTTTTTATAAATTATCGATGTTAAAACCCAAGTAACGGGGATGACCAAATCATCTACTACAATCGGCACACCGACTTTCCTGTCCCCACGCCCACCTATTTCATCTACTGTTGAACGATGTCGCTACAGGAAAGGAAAAAAAAAACAATGTTCCGCTACTACTGTCATCGACACCGTACTCACATATGAACTGGCGCTACTCAATTTCGTCGTAGTATCATTACATAACAATTATCACCCAAGCAGACAACCTTAAAATCGTATCACCTCATATCATGCAAAGTCTTCAGTCAGTGAAATGGATGAATCGAATCTCACTATATAATTACCAGACAAGAGAGCTAGCAAATTACTACCACCCAATCCATACATATTTCAATTACCTACCTATTTTATATGGAAAAAAGAAAAGTTCGACGGAATAAAGAGGTAGCGGGAAAGGTAGGCATGATGAGATAGAAGAGATAAGAAGCAACATCATATTTCTTTCCTCTTTCTGACAACAAAACTTAAGAATCCCAATCTTTGACACTTAGAGACTATCAGCATCATAAATGACTATTTAAATTATTAAATTATGGGTGCTATTGTACATTATCCCGGAAGTTACAACTCATCATGGTGCATCATATTACACGCACCACGGCCGTACATCATGCAATGCATGCAGATTATATAACCCAATAATATGTGTATATGTATATATGTAGAAATTCAATATCATCCTTCTCCCGTAACTGCAATTAACTAAATGTTTACTGCAACATGTGCCAAGTAAATACTTCATGCTATAAGAAATCTCTCACTAAAGAGTTTCATGGGATTTACACATGTCTGAAGAGTTAATCAGATTACAATCATCTCAACGAATGCAAGTTCCACACTCCCATTTATGATACAATCACGGTTTAATTAGCTTTCTTGAATAAATTTGGAAAATACACAAAAATATTTTTAATCCTCCGTGCTATCTTTAGAATCTCACCATCATCAATAGTACTTTTTCCTTCCCCCTCAATGTTTTGCACGGTATGATCCAGAAAAATAATATATTAACTGATCGGACATTAGACACCACCATGTTGTCAAATAGTTTTAATCTCAAACACTCCTCGTTATTCGAATTGAAACATGACAAAATAGTCCTAGCAATCATATTTATCACATCAGAAATTGAACGTCGACATTGTAAGTCATTATTTGATTTACAAAAATGGTGTAGTATAACATTTATTTACGCTGGGGATCAGATTCCGCATATCACTAGCTAAGAAGTATTAAGAAAATCACTGAAACAATCTTCCGCTTTATTTCATATTAATGAAGAAATTCTTATTAGTTAGAATTTCCTGTTATGAATCCGAGAATTCCCGCCAGCGATATCTTAAAAAACGCAACCATAACTACTTGAGAAATGTTCGATACTACCTTACAATCGTATCGAGAAGTTGGCTTATATCTCATCGTCAATTTATAGTATTGAAGAGGACTACCAAAGATCAACAGATCGTGCAGTGTTACATTTTTTAGGCGACTGTTATTTTTCGAAGTCAACTTATAAATTGCAAGTCCGTAAAATTCTAGCACAAATCGCGCTAAATCACTTCCCAGTTTTCTTTCTGACCACTTTGTACATTTCTCTTACCTTTACCTCATAAAATTTGTAATGTCATCGTAAGATATATCACACAACTTCCTGACACCATATTTTATTAACTGGGGATATATAGAGGAACCCGCAAAAGAAATAAGAAAAATTTGTTTACGTGGAAAAAAACGATGAGACTCGTTCATCCGAAAGACTATCCGGTAAGCCAATTACATGGACATGACGACTCTCTCGGCTCATATCCCGCTCTGTCGTAATGTCACAAACAGCTGTTGCGAAAACCGATGTGGTTGTTGGTATCGTCGTATTTCTGCTATCAGTGGCAGTAGAAAATATAGCGATATTGGGGGCTGATGTTGTGATAGGATCTGGAATACAGTTACCAATACTGTCAATCAGTACAGTTAACTGTTGCGTAGTTGTGGTACGATTTGGCTTGCAACAATTCAATAACCACTTAGGATGCAGTTGCGGTTGCTGATGTGTAAGCCAGACTGTAGAAGGAGTCTTCGCAACCAGTGAATTAATGCTACACTCTTGATTTCTCTTCTGTTGATCTTGCTGATTTTCGATTTCGTCACCAGTTGTAACTTTTGACGCTCTTGATGAACTGTTCTTATCGATAGTTCCGGATTTTGTTTCGTTATTATTATTACCACTATTACTATTGTTGCTGCTTCCGCCAACGTTAATACTAAGCACTTGAGCGCTGATAACCATTCCATGGAAGAATTGGCAATACGGCGCGTGCAGCTGTTGATTGGTTCGTTGATCGCCAACAAATCAGAATTTCCTGGACACAGCTACGTAATAAATGATGATTATGCAGGGTAACGACTGATTTAGTTTACTATTTCAACTACTTGCTTGTCGTTCAGTCGTGACTTTTCCGTTTCTTTCCCTCTTTAAATACTTCGTCAAATGAATCTAAATCTTCCTGAAGTTTCCAAAACAATACTTCGTATAGTACAGGATGATTCCTCATCCGTTATATTCCATATACCAATTGCTTCTTATACGTATTCTTGTCACACTGTAGTCCTGCAAAAAATGAACTAGTTCAAACAGAGGGCGAAAAAAACGAAAAGAAACGCTTACTGAATTATTGTTGCGAATTCAAATTAAATGATATAAAATATTCAGCAGTTTCTTTCATAAATCATTCTAATCCGAGATAATTGAAACCTTTACAGAAGGTTACATACAGTACTAATGAAACACCAACATTCTAAAGTCACGGAAATCTATAACCCAGAAATCCGATATCACAAAAGACAAAAGGTCAATCTCACGCATACATGCCCACTGCCAAAACTTTATTCTTCTTCTTTCAAAATGCAAAATACAGAAAAGTTCTTAATTTGAATTACATTCAGAGAAATGTGAGTTAGAGAAAGATTGAATGTGTATGTCTAAGCCGGACATTCAATATCAAATAAAATCAGATGAAACCAGTAATCGACCGCATCACCGAAATATTAAACGTTGTTCCGAAGTGCTCCCTTCTCCCCTCCCTAACACATTTCTCGATGCTTCCAATTCAATCCAAAAACGATGGGAATATGAATAAACAGTGAATGAATCATCATACTTTACCGAATCCCCTCCACCCTGGAATGAACAAGGAAATCATTTTAATTATAATTTGTTAAGGGTTTCTAGAAAGCGGTATTCCCATCGGCTACTTTTCATCCTTAGTAATATCAAACATTCGTACCAGTTTTCTATGCGAAATAAATGATAACGACCACTGCAAAAAAAATACCAAACTGACATTATACACTAGCATTGAATCCTTAGCTAATTTATCCGCCATGGAAAACGAAAAAAAAAAGTGAAAAACCGCGTCAGTCCCATCAAATGTGAAGATCATATATCATTAATGACATTCTGGAAATGGCTAATTACTCAAAAATATCATTTATTGTCCACTTCCTGGCAGCCTTTTTATCCGTAACAAATAATACAAATTAAATAAAATTTTTCGAATAAATCCTTCTCCAACAAAGGGAAAAAATAAGATTTAATATTTCATTTTCATAAACCAAAAAAAAAAGATATGTTAGAGTTACGGAAGGAATGAACGATGTTATTTCTACTGCGATGAAATTCCAGAACTGAAAAAAAGAATACACCTAATCAGTAACAGACAGCTTAGATAACAATGTAATTAGAGGTCGAGAACAGAGTTTGAAATAAAGCATCAGGAAGGACGATCCAGCAACAACAATAGTGGCGCTGCAAGCAGTGGAAACGTTGGCGGATGAATAAATACTAAGAACACAACTGTTGAGCAGCAGACTTGAACGCCCTTCTGGTACTTAATATTTCTTCTTTCTTCATCATCATGTCTTTTCTTTCACATGTAAGCCCCAAGGCCGTATGATCCAGAACTTAAAGAAAAGCTATTACCATTGTGAATATAAAGAATACATCGATGCATACACACTTCACTTCTATTTCTCATATTTAATTCTAAAAAACTGTTTCGAAATGAAAGTAGAACTCCAACGCGTATCCAACTTGTAAGGAACTGTATGATATCATGCACTTGATGAATGCACTTGTAAAAACCCGCTTCACTGGAAGAAACTAGCTGGAACAACACTTCTTTATATCGTAAAACCCTCGACATCACTGTCCTAAAAACTGTGGTGATCATGGCTTGAAGAGTACGAAAAACTCGGCTAACTACACTGATGAATCATTAATATTAACGGGCGTTTCCTCCTTTTCATCACAAACATCTGCAAAACAGAATTGTTGAGGAGGAGGAGGAAGTGACAACTCTTATGTTCTTTGTCGAAGAAAGCAATCGAAAACATAACCGAATCCGACTACTACTAAGTCATATCCGGTTATATTTTCCTTTCCTCTCAACTTAAAAGCTCTGACAGAAAATTAATGGGAAAAAAACGATTTTGTTACACCACCTAAAATCATTCATCTTGAAATGACCAATCCGCATCACGTACTCCACGAATTATGATGCTAACTTAAAAAATGGATATTCTGCCACAGTCCACGCTAAAATATCAGCCGACTTGCAATCCTTAGCATGGACTACTTCCCAGGCCAAATGGAAATACGCACATTAACTTCGTAGTATTTGTCTATATCGCACACCAACAAAAAACGTAGCCCATTAATTAATTTCCTTTTTATGAATTCAGTGATATGATAAATATCACAAGAAGTTCTGTCAGCAGCAGTAAAACGGAAATAGAATTCACTCACTGCAACGTCCATTTATCAATGTAACGCGAATGAAATTAACCCAATCTCAGTAAAAAAGTGAAATGCGTGTGGAACAAGAATAAATGATAATTTATATCGATAACATATGAAATAAACAAAGCGAATATAAAATTAGGATACATTCTGGGATGTAAGAAGTGCAGCAATGAATGAATGGATGTAGGATACAGGGAGGGAACCTTGTTTAAGGGGATAGTTATACTGATAACAATAGTACTAGTAGCAGTAACAGTTGTAGTAGTAGTTTTAGTAGTAATAGTAGTGGTGGTCGTAGTAGTGATAGTCGTCGTAGTAATAGTAAGTCGCCGGCCGGCGTCATTGTCGCCATTGCCGTCAGTCAGCCAACAGCAGAATCACAGGCAACGATTGCACTGACGTGGCAAGCACAACAACCCTCCTCCTCCACCCACCCCAGAAAGCACCAAACACTTACACCTAAGGGATGGAAGGAGGGTTCACATCAACGGTTCCCTTCTCTTCTCCCATTTCTCTCACTCTCTTTATACCTTCCCTGATTCTCTGCTCCGCTCCTATCTTTTACATGCCACTCTTCTTACATTCTATAGATTGGAAAGAGGTAATAAGGGGAAGTCGTTACAAATCTCAAGTACCGTTTGCCATTCTGGAACCACCCATCCGCATGTACGAGGTACCGCCTATTCAACCTCGTCTGCCAGTCATTCCATAGCAACCCGATCATTCGTGTGCAGTGTTGTCGGCGTGGTTGGTGGTTGCTGTGCTGCATTGTGTATTGTGGTGAGATGGTTGTCCTCCAGTTCAGATTCAACTTGCAATAATGGCTCCGTCATTTTATGGGTGCCAAATCCTCTTTGGGCCTCCTCATCCCTCCTATATATATGTATACATATAAATTTCAAGATATCTGTAATAAAGTAAATATTCCCATCTCTTCGCCTTTTCCACTCTTTCTTGGCATATATTATTTTACACTAAAAAATAAAATATGCTATGCAACATGTCATTGCTCTATTTAATTTTACCTAAAGAACCGTAAAACGTTCCCGTACACTCTTTCAAGAATAACAGGAAAATTTAACTCCCTCACATGAATTAAACGTTCTACCGACTAATGCTATTGCTGATAAAAGCTGCTACGGATCACAAAGCTGTAAAAGTTCCCATAATTTACAAGAAACTAATGTCATTATCTCTATATAGGGACATTTCCAACGAACATTATCTCGTGCCATGAGAGAGTGTAATTATATACGCCGACATTTTTAACAAACCCGTAGTTACCGTAATAACCTGACAGATTCTTATTAGTGTGATCTTCATGCTGGCAGTTTCTGGTTGTTGGGATATTCTCAGTATTTTACACGATAAGCTCCAGCGCATTGAATTTTACTATTATCCACTGCAGAAATGGGCTGTTAGAAATTCCATAGTGACGAGTGCTAAGATATTACGAAGAAAAAATTGATGATAGCTGTTGGATGTGTTGTACAATAGATCCACTAATCCTTACCTGATTTAGCCACTGATATTTGGCAGTCTTCGAAGGTGGGCATTTATTTGGACCTGCAAAATAACAAGCTTTAGAAGTTGGTGAACAAAGTGTTTCATTTAATAAAGGATATTGAAAGAGAATTTTGGCTACATACTGTCAGAGTGACTAAAATGCTGACTGGAATTTGATTTTTTCTGTCGGGACTTTATTTTCCAACATGTTGGGATGAAATATCCCATCATTTCCGTTTTATTCTTTTCCCCAAAGTAATGTTTACTGTCAATGCATACAACTTTGTGAGTTACTCCTGTTCACTTATATTACGCATGTCGTAACTAACCATTTTGAGGGAAATCAAGTAGCTCATGCTGATTTCCACTTCAGCTCAGTTTTAGATTAAAGTTAATTGACACTAGAACATTCACGTTCTCCCAACTATCCGTTAGGGCATCTCCATATTTCGCGACGGAATACGATGTACATATGTGCCAAAGTTGCAAGGTTGGGTGCAGACCACGCAGCTATCGAACCAATCATCCTTACCTGTAGTGAAATCGGGTAAGGAATAAGTATAATTGCTGCTTGCAATGTATGACGTCTTCAGACAAAGACTCTTTTAATAATACGTGTTTATTGCACAGATGAGTGTTTCTCGGTTTGGTTAAAATCAAGGAGTAATTATATGGTGGTACTTTCAGTAGTATATATTATACATGTACATATAGCCTTAAGATCATAATTTAGAGCCTAAAAACACTTTGTTGATATACGTCAAATGTGTCGGTTGCAAAAATCCTGGCCTTGCGTTCCACAATGCATTCGATGATTATTGTATTATGCATAGGCATATGTCGTTAGTTGCAGTATTGAGGAGTAGTTGTGATGGAAGGTGATTATCAATCGATACGGTCGATTGGTGAAAATATCAGTTCTTACGTCAATGCTTTTCATCGATAGTTATCTTTTCAATGTGCCAACTAAATGTTTCATCACCACGAAAACATTTACAATATGCTTGCGGTAGAACAACAACCCCGCACATATTTACGATCGATCTAAATGTTTTCCTAATCTCTCTGCTCAAATGCTTCCTTCCTTCCTTCCTTTGGCTACATAATTGAACCTCATCCTTCCATTTCACTTTGTCTACCAGACATTCTCTCTGTAACCGCAATGCTTACAGCTTAGCAACAATCACTCATCCATTTGCACACCCAAACTAGCAGCTTTCTTTGTTGTTAGGACCTGTGATTTAAGAGAAGACATGGGAGGCGAGAGAGAGAGAGACTAGCAAAGGATAGGATTTATTGATGATCTGGTCGTTGACCTACGTGATTGTATGGAAACATTGAATGGAAAGACTCAAGTGGGTCGGGTCGGGTAACATTTTCCCCCTTCCTTTCCCTCTTTTTTCTCGCAGAGCACTAATGCTATGCATAATATGTTAACTTCGTCCTAGTTTCGTTAACTTCATTCCTTCCCTCCCACTCAATTTAAAATGAAATTAGGCAGATGGCTACACACACACACACACATATATATATATATGTACCCGGGGAAAGGGTACCTTTAGTTAGAGGAAATGCTACACGTAAATATTCCTAACCCGCTCTCTTATTAGTTCCCCGAATACCTATCCCACTCTATTATTTCCATGTCATGAAACGCAATTGCTAATTGATCGAAGCTTGCCTCTTCGAATACTCTCATGTCGTGCCAACATCAATATCATCCTCTACCCGAACATGTGACTTCTCCTTTCCCTCTCCTCTCCCTCTCTTCCCTTCTTTCCCGCTCTCTTTATAAAAGGACAAAGCGAACATTGCCTACAATCAACCTATTCATGACATACATACTGCAGGAGCAACAGTGGAGACCCACAGATCGTACTGTAATTCCAATGGAAGATTAATGGCTTTGTCGGTGGTTTGTTGTTCATTGCACTCACAAAGGCAAGCCATCACATAAATACACAGACAGACACATCCCCACACTGAACGAACCAACCTCTTTCAGTAAACCTGATTTGTCAGGATTGCACCCGTTGTTGGTTCATTAGAGCAGAGCACAATTGCACTGACAGATGATGGCAAATACTATGATAATGATGGTGTGGGATTTTAGGGTCAGTTAGCAATACGCTGTATTTGGGTCATTATCATTGACCTTAAGAGTGAGAAGGGACTCCCCTATATTCTTCCTTCGCTAATAAGTACCTTTCGATCAAAATTTCAATTCCAATAAAAATTTTAATATGACGACGCATTAGCAGTGTCAGTTTCGCAATGAAGTTCGTGGACTGTACGGATAGAGCTAGATCTCTCACTGTGATAGGTATGTTTGAGCAAGTCTGACTTGATGCTTACATGTCTCTGAAGTAACGTTGTAATCTATGAAAGCAGTTAAATAGATTTCCTCCGATATCGCTTGGCTTCGGATGACAATGACATTACTAACCACAGAATTTCATAGAATTCCACGGTTTTTCCTTTCACAGATTTCAAATATAACCCTATGGGACAGGCAAGAATCAAATACTTTTACTTTCATTCCGTACTTGCAAGTTATCGGAAAAACTTGCAATGAACTGTTGGAAACCTATCTTTTGAGGGAGGAAAGGTAGAATGCTCTTTGTTCCCTCCATTGGTGCATCGGTAACTATTAATTGCTCAAACTTTCTAGCTTTTTTTGCAGTTTGCTTCTTGTTTGGTGAATGCTTTGATAAAAATTAGCTAAAAAACATCCCATAAGAGCATACAGCTACCATAATGCATCTCATTTGACATTAGCTGGACCAGATGTATGCTTCATTTACTTAAAGTTGAAATGAAGAGGAAAGGTATGAGGATGTCCAATCACCATCATCACCCTAATCATCGTTGTTATCATTACTGTTGCACATAATAGAAGAGAAAAGTTGTTACAACAAAGAGAAAAAAAAATACATCCTCACAAGAGTTGTTTTTCTGTTTCAAATATAGCCGAAAAAAAAAAGAAACAAAGGAATTCGTTCACTTTTTACACACAGAAAAACAGGGAGAGAGAGAGAGAGAGGGAGAGAAGAGAAGAGAAAAAAAAATCTTACTTTCATCTCTTTCATCATTCATTCTTATCCCCTCTTCTATTGTCAAATATCATCAAACTAAACAGGGGGTGATATATTGGAGAAGGAAGAGAAAGTGACGATATAAAACGTCAACAAATAATACACAATTCTCCTCTGCTTTCTCCCTCAAAGAGAAACAAAAGAAAAAAAAAACAGACAGTGATATTTAACAAAAGGAATTTATTAAAAATAATATTAGCATAGAGACAGAGTGAGAGTGTATGAAAAGAAGAAAATTAACATTTAGTAATGATGCATAAATGCACAATCAGTGTTAATATAAGTAAAGATAAGAGATATTTAACAACATTTTAAGCACTATGATATCAAAGTTAAGGCTTCTATTATCTCTTATGATAATATATACATATATGGTTGTTATCATCAATACACACTTAACAATAAAGTACGAATCAGTAAGTGATGATAAGTAACTTTTTGCTACAATGTTCCACTGAGATAAATTTCAATACTTTTTAGCACTGAAATGGTTTGCAAATAAAAATTTGTCTTACAATTTGAAAAAAAAAATGTACAGTTAATATTTAGGAAATAAAAATGAAAATATCCAATGCTCATTTCATTTATCCTCTTTTTTTTTTCCTCATAAATTCAACAAAACTTTTTTACTTTACCAAAAATTCCTCCTCTCTGATCCTTTTTCCTATATTATCAGCTGTAACGAATATTTCTTCACTTCCCTCCTTTTTTATCTTCATCCTCTGGTCCCTCTCTCTCTCTCTCTCTCCGTCAATTCATTCCTAGATCGATAGAAAGAGTGAGTGAGTGAGCTCTCTTGCATTACTCTCGGCTCAATAAATACACCGCACCCGCCTCTCTTCCTCCCATATTCCACCGGGTACATCCAAACACACACACACACAGACAGACATACGTACACATACTGCTGCACACACACATAGATATGTTGGCGGGGGATGTAGGAGAGAATAGGGTGGAACCATCATGTTGTATTATCGACCCCTCTCCTCCTCATTTCCAGTAATTGCTGATTGCCCCCGAATAACACACAATTTCGAGGGACTTTTCACACTGTGTAAAAATGTGGGAAAATTTTTGCTCTTTGTTATTTTATTGTCCATTGACGTAATAGTTGTTCGAAAAGCAAGAAAATGAGGAATTTTTTTTTTCTTTCATATTTTACAAATTAAAATTTTAATTATGAAATTTGTTGCAACGTTTATTTATTATTTATCAACGTACGTCAAATTGAAACTTTCACTATAAACATATTTCAGCTCAGGAAAGAGATACATTAGTCGTCGTACCAAGTGCGCATAAAAACATTATTTTGTGATTGCTATGGTAAAAAAATAAGTCATTGTTGTCATTAATATTGTTCAGGTTTTTCGTAAGAAAAAAAAAGAAGGAAGGAAGACTACAACTTACATAGACTATGACTATTTTCACGTCTGTTAAACTAATCATCACACATACCATGTATTTAGATCTGAAGAAATTACTAAATCAAATGATAACAAACATTCTTCAACTATTCATTCAGCTTAAAATGTTTTAAAATGTCTTAAAAAACTTGAACAAACTGGTAAGTTTTGAATTGAACATAAAAGCGGAAGAACGAGCGGATGATAAGTGAATAAAAGTGTATTGATAAAGTTTACATTTCTTTTTTTTTTCTTTAAAAAAAAAAAGAAAATAGTCATTCATTCCATCCAAAACAAATGTTATCGATTTCTTTTTTTTTTTTTAAAACAAAACACTGTTCAATGCAAACAAAATAATTCTGCCGATGTAGAAATGCCTAAAGAGCACAAGAATTCACATATAAATTACTTCCCGATGATCATATTATCATGGTCGAGAGTAGCAGGGCGATTGAAATATGTGTTGAATTTTAAAAGCAAGGAAAAATCATCAAGAACAAAATGATTCTTTTAACGATGTAAAATAGAAATAACTGATTCGCATTGGTAAAAACATACACGAATGACCTTCTGACCTCAGCTTAAAAAACACAATTCAACATTGTGGGCGATATCTAATCTACAGCAGAACATCACAACGGCACTCCTTTTTTTTTCTTTTTTTCTTCATGTCTGATTTTTTGCGATGAGATAAACACACATTGCCCTCCTGCAATCTTACAATTATTCGATAATTTATCAAAAAAGACAAAAAAAAAGGTTTTCACACACTCAAAACTTGCAACGTTTGCAATATTGCATAAAATAAACTTTAAAAAATATATTAATTTTTGTCTTAAAAAAAGTTCTGTACGAGTTCAATACGAGCATATCAATAGATATTTCAATAGTCATAACTTCCTCCCTACAATCTACAACGATGTCGCATACGCAATTATTGCTTATACTTGTGCTTACATGCACTTATAACTGAATAGCTAAATTATATCCCTAATAAAACCTTATAATTAGGTTAGTAAAGGAGTAAAAGTAATTAAGTAATCAACCATTTCTTCTTATTATCAGATGAAGTACTGAAGCAGTGTTTGTCGCATCATATATTACTAGTCTAGTTACTGTCGTAGTTTTTAGTGTAAATGTGAAACAGTTTTTACCACAACAAAGTACTATCATACATTAGCAGGCTGGTTAGTATCAATAGCGCTTACAGAATAAAGCGTACTAGTATTACGTTCAGCGTAACTGCACCATAAATGATATGCTTACTTTTGATTCAAATACGTAAAGTGTAATTAGAATAGTACAAAGAGAATCGTGCAATATGCTTTTTTATGCATTCATTTCCTATTCACGTACATTCAATAGCTTCAATGTTACACATCTATCTTCCGTGTGCACGGGCGTTTAGCACCACTTTGCAGCGTAGCTGCTCAAATGAATCATACAACGTTGGTGTAGAGCTACCGCGTATTTCACGGTAGGCCGGTTATGTAGTACGGATTGTGAGTGAATGGTAGCAGTTGCGTATATTACTGTCCACATAAAGTTTCCAGCAAATGACATGATGAGTTGTATTTGCATAATCTGGCTTATTGTAGTTCTCCTTCTCTTTTTCTGTCCCTCTCCCTCTCTCTCTCTCTGTGATTGTTTTCCTATTGATCACATGATGCTGTCTTTCCTTTTATCTACTGTTCCTTCTGTTCCTGGAAATGAGTGCGAAGTGTACTAATTTTTTTTCATCCATTTTTACTAATTAGTTATTTTAAGCTTCGCTCAATGGCAACTAAACGATTCACCCAAAGTGCTGTAAATTTCAAAACAGTTCGTGATTTGGTCGGTGAAAGGCACAGCGAGGAAATAACCGCTCTAGCTGTAAGTGTTTTCTTGTTCTTATAAAATTATCACCTGAACTATTATCCATTATGGTACTGATTTCTTTGTACTATAATTACTGTTATATTTATTACAGTATCTGCAGTCCGTTTATTCTTTGAATGATTATCGCATTCGTTTGCTAAAAATTTTCCTTTATCGTTACTTCGATTATCACATTCGTTATGTTATCAGATCATTCTTTCTCGCCGTCGTTTCTGTTATTTAAATTCTATCTAAAATATTTTATATAATTGTGATAATCGAAGTAATGAATAATCGATGAAATCGAAATAATCGAAGTTTATGTAATTTTTACAGCTACTCAACTTATTGAAATTACCTAATGTCTTTTTAAATATTTCAGCAACATCATCAGCAATACTTGAGTAATGTGATGTCGAAACCTGCAGAACTGCCAAAATATGATTTCAGTAAGTTGAAGAAACAAATGCCTGAGCATACGGCTACTTTGGATAAGCTGCAAAAACAGTATGAAGCAATCAAAATACCATTTCATACTGTACCAGAGCAGTTCATTAAAGTACGATTTATTTTCCTTTCTAAGTATTTGCACCTAGCTTTGTTTTCGTAAAAAGTGCATTATCAAGAAATCATATCCTTTACATTTGAAGTAAATGAAGTTTCCTCATTCCATCTTTCGTAGTATGACAGCCTATGCGTCTTTGGGAATGCTATGTTCGGAAGTTTTAAATATTTTTGGATTGAACTTCCTTGTTTCTATCATGATATTCCAGATTCTTATTTTTGTTTTATTTGCGAGAAAATTTTGTTAAGGAGATTGATGATTATTTGAAATACGTTGACACGAAAGTGAATTTTTTGAATCGTAAACTGGCAGATGCTACAGAGGATGAAAAAAAAGTAAGCTTTACAGGAATTACATTCTTGTTGTTTATCATCTCAATGAATTCTTAGTATAAGGTACATATACATTTGTTGCCATGAAAAGTTTTTTTTTGGAAACACTAGTGCGGTAGCTTTATCATTAATTCTTATTGTTCATATTAATATTTTCTCTTAATCACTACTTGTTGAACTTTAGAATGCTTCCACTTCTCATCATCTTGCGAAACAAGAAATAAGATCGAATAATAAATGCACGAGCTTTATAATCCGGAGCAGTTTTATTTTTAACTTTTATAAAATTTACAGATAAAGGCGAAATATGAAAACATGCCACCTATTGAACACTTCCACCGAGAGCATTATGCTAAATTTTTCCCCGAGGTGCATCGCGATGTTCGCTTACCAATCGAACGCTTTACGATGGGATGGGGTACTACAAATACTCGGGAGCATTTCGAAGAGTTGAAAGAACTGTTTAAAGATTATCGTTCACGTCCAGTTCCCGAGCATCTGCAGAAGTGATTGTAATCTATACGTAATTCAGTAGGAGGACCTTTTTTTTGTAGAACTCTGTTATCTTCATATGTGAAATAATTTGATTCTCTAATGATAAAATCTAGTTACTCCCTTTGTGTCCTTTGGAAAACTGTTTTTTGTTTTGTTCACGAACAAAGCGTATTACACGTTTTTTTCTTTGTGTTCATTGCTGAATTTTATAGGCTGTAGTAATTTTGGTTCATGTTTAAGGTCGAAGTACCTTTATAATTGAAGATTCATATGAAGCTAATAGATATGTCGAATTTCCTTTCTCTAATTCCAAATATTTTGAAAATTTGCATGCCTTTACTCGTAAATTTAGTATTTTGATTTGTTTCATAATTTTCGTTTAATAGTTGTGGAATAGTGAAGGAAATTTCAAAGTTAGTATCAAGCACACTTAAACGATTCCCAAGACTTTAATCTTTGAAGCATTTTTTGAAAGACGAGGAAGTTTTTTCTTACATTGTCCAGTACAATGACCAAGTGATATATGTGGTTTACTTTAAGCAGCAGTAAAAGTTCAGTTGAACTGCTGGAAGTATGGCCGGCACCTTGGATACATTTATAAAAACAGTGACTGCTCATACCTCTTCTGGTAAGTTTCTGATTTTTCAAATAATTAAGGTAAGTAATATAAGAAATCAGAGCTAGACTACGATTCATTATTGCATGCCGGCACATCATTAACGCTCTTATAGGAGATTATGAAATGTGACATCTGATAATTTAGAGGCCATACATCACAGCAGAGGTGTAGGAAGTTTTGAAGGTTTCTTTCTGCTTCGCATATATAAGTTGAATTATCACGTTGGTAACTGTTTGGTCGTATTTGTGTTCTGTCATTAATTGGTCTCAGAAAGTTAAACGGTTTAGCATCGTGGCGAGAATTAGCTGATCTTCATCGGAAAGCCGTTTATGATGTTTTGGAACGGAATCTTCCTCAGTTGGACAGAGTGTTAGAAACACTAACTGTTAATCGGTATACGATGTCAGTTGTGTCGATATTACTCGTCAAGATGAATCAAACTTATACAGACAATGTGAAGGATATGGTGTGGTTTTTCATATTAAGTTTAGAAACTTTTTTTGTTTGTTTTTTTACTTTACAAAAATCATTTTTCTGAAAATTTGAGTAGGTTGACAAAGAAATATTGTTTGAATACAAAGAAATATTCTTATATTTGTAGTTACATTTTAAATAACATGAATAGCTATATATTTTTCCAGACAGCTATATAGTTTAGTCCTTGTAAGTTAGTTCCTAAATAGTGACGTTTATTTGTGTGACGAATTAAGCAGATATCCTAAACTTTGTTACGACTGAACTTTGATTTGCAGTTTGAACACACCTTGTCACAGGTGGAATCGATGGCTCCATTTTTTGATAGTATACAGATCTCATTCATTCCTGATATCTGTAAGTTTATTTTATTTTATTTCCTTAAGTTTTTTAGTAGGTTTATTGTGGAATTTAAGGAAACATGTAGTGTTTTCGAGCTTAGAAAACGTAGGCTTCTTTTATACACGCGAATTTTGAGTGTTTCTGAATATGTGTTTATGGTTTTCAGATGTATTGCTTTTCCGGAAAATATATGAGTACTGTCTGCTCCAAATTAACAAGGTTTATTT
Source organism: Litomosoides brasiliensis (assembly GCA_013365375.1). Taxonomy (NCBI): domain Eukaryota; kingdom Metazoa; phylum Nematoda; class Chromadorea; order Rhabditida; family Onchocercidae; genus Litomosoides; species Litomosoides brasiliensis. The sequence continues at coordinate 29,213 of JABVXW010000239.1, read as the reverse complement.
TATATCTTAATTCTTCTGTTAGGTTTTCTATACGTTATCCCGTAAAATAACTTGTCGCTAGTATGGAGAGTACACTACAAAATATGTTTGGAAGTTTCTGACGATTAAGAAAACACGTGAAGGTCAGTGACGACGCAGTAGAATAGTTCGTAGAAACCATTCATCATTTGACATGTCTTGATTTTCACGAGAAGCAAGTGACCATGAGATCACACTTTCTTTAATAGTATCAACCAACTAACTAGTAGTGTTATATTTAGAAGTATTGGAACTTTTTTACAATTGCCGAACCTCGGAATAAAACCTTCAAAAGTCATTATTGAATGAAATTTGCAGCCAGCTCGTGGTATTATGTTGCTTTCAAACGCAATCAATGTATTGGTAAAAGACGAAAAGGACATGATTACTTCGTTGCATCCATGTATTTTCTGTCTGTGCCTTAAGGCTCGTATACATGATCCAGCCCTACCTTTCTTACATCTTGCTGTGCCGAAAATATTTAAGGAGGTATGCATGGATTTTAATGACATCATTGTCATTCCTATATTCAACATATGTTAGAAATCCAATAGTGCTGTAAGTAGCACCGCTTCTCGCTACTATATTTTACAGTGTAATCCTGTTAGAAGTTATGCGGGCTGTTGTATTTATGTTATATGGCTTAAATTTCGAAAAGATTTCGTTTGTGAAAAACCTCATACGTGACAGGTTGTCTACATTTCATTTATATATTATCTTGATTCCAGACTGCAAATCAAACAGGGCCTTATATGGACCCGAAATGGGTAGTGTTATATTTTTACTACGGTGGTTTGCTTTATGCTGTAATGGGTCGTTACAACGAAGCATTTGCGATGATGCAGAAAGCATGCTGCATCCCTGCGATTGCTCCTAGCGCTATAGTGGTTCGGGCTTACAAGGTTATTTTTTCACATTAAAATTGTAAAGTACATATGATGATTACTATTACGTTGTCTATGTTAGTTTACCAAAACGTTATGTTAGTTCCTGAAGTGGTCGTACTCCAATATTATTCAGCCCTCATAACGTTGGAATAAGGCATCTGAATTGAATTGGAAGTAAAATTTATCTGAGCCATGCATAAATTTCTCATAAATTTGTAGACATATGTGTTGTTGTCGTTACTTCTGCATGGGAAAACACTTCGTTTGTTTAATTACCGATCTCCAGTAATGACTCGTAGCATTATTCCACTTTGCCCGGATTATTCTGCATTGGAAAGGATATGTGAAAATGACGAGGAGAATTTTGACAAAGCCACTGCCATACTTGAATATCTGGAAGCACATCATACCACTTTTGAAAAGGTATTTATAAGTGATTCCTTATCTAATAGATTAAGTAGAAAGAACGGAACTCTTGAATAAGTTGAATCTGAAGTGAATACGTTTTATTATGTGCTTTTATTGCACAATACTGAAGACATCACAAAGAAAGGTCACAACGTACGTTCTGTACGGCACTCCCAATTTTTCCTAGATTAAAATCTCTTAAAAATAAGGAAATTTTTTGGTATTCGCATTCTGGAATAATTTGGTATTGCACAACGAAATTTATGGACGGCCAATCTTTCGTCATATTATTCCATTCCGGTTTAGTTATCTAATTTGTATTTTTCGCAGGATAAGACTGTTGGCTTAGTAAAACTTGTGGTTCGAAGCATTCGTGAAAATTCAGTCAAAAAGCTAACAGAGGTTGGTTATTTTCAAATAGACAAGCCAACATGTCATCGATCAGTTCCTTTTTAGTATAGATCCGGTACAGTATGTTTTAAGAATCGAAAAAAATTTTTGTACTGGATGAGTATAAGAAATTATTAGGTCCCATTTTTGGCATATTAGAGATCTTTTTTTAATTTTGAAATTGATAGAAAAATTACGACCTATAAAACTCCTATATTACCGCTGTTAACTTTTGCTTTCTTCATTTTGGTGACAGAAAAAAAGTTTTCGGGAAAGTCGTGGTGGGCTATATTTTGATTTTTTCTTTTAATGTATTCTGCTTTTGATTTGCAGTTAATGATGAAGTCTTCATTTAGTGTTTCATATCTATTTCACTATCGGATATAGCACGACGATGCCACCTAGACGACAGTGATCACGCGGAACTCTATCTTCGTGATATGGACAAAGATGGAAAAATTAGAGCCCGTATCGACAAGAAAAAAGGAATTGTTTATTTTGATGAAGTGAAGGTTTGTTGAATGTTTCTGTTCAGCCGCTAGAGTACTACAAATGGGTTAAGCAAGCATCAAAATGAAAAAGTCTAGTGTTTCATACCGATTTCAGTGTAGCGACTATTTAGTGCATATTTTTTTGATTAGTTTTACATTGATATTTTACGTTTTACACGCAATATTTAGAATTAAATTCATTAGTTGAAACACTAACATTTTGTAGTATTGGAGTTTGTAATATGAAAAAAAAATGAATTTTAATTTGACTTGTAATTCGATTTTGAACTTTGAGAAGATTTCAAGCCCTTAAATGATATACAGAACTGTTCTTTGTAGATAGAAGCAAATGAGAGTGAAGTGGATAAAGCTGCAAATACTATATACACGCTGGATGCTCTAATGAAACAGTTTGATGATCGAATCCGCGTCAACCCCTCCTATATTTCACGTGTTGGACGCCCAGTAGCTCGGGGAATTTCTGCAATTCCTCCAGATGAGGGTTTGGGACATCCGGTTTCTGTTTTTATGCCCAACGTCAATGTTGGTGATATTGAATCTGCGGCTGGTAGACCCATGGATATGGTTGATTAGTGCTTATTGATATAATCAGGAATTTTGTAGCTGTCCACATTTTCATAACGATTACCTGAGCTTCCTAAGTGGTGAACTTAAATCTAGAAGCTAGTTCCAGGTCATTGTGAGTCGTTGCGTGAAGTCTACCGCAGAACTTCAGCAATATTTAAATCAGTTACCTCTAAACGTGTGAATCAAAAACAGGGCCAGTTTTTTACTGTATATATTTACACTCTTGCATCTATTTGCACTGCTCTGCTCCCATCTTTCTATAAATATTGAGTTGTATTTTAGTCTGATTAAAATAAAATATGATACCGTATCCATCACAGATTTCCCATGAACGCATCTGGCTACAATCTCCACGTTTAAATAAGTTCTCATACTACAAGCGACGTTTAGTGTTCTCAAATACTCCTCCACTTCCACATGCTCCCAAATTTCAATCCTCATGTTTTAACTTGACTACATCAACGAACATAAAACAAATATCGCAAACTTTGTTTTTGATATAATGTCTCATAGCACAATATATAATATAACATAACTGGCCTATATAATATCATAGCTATAATAAACATATATATATGCATGCATATCCAGAAAACTCTCCGAGCTTCTGTCAAATTTCTCAGAAATATATGAAAAAAATACATTTGAGAAAAATAGAGTATATACCTCCATATAGATCTCTATAAAATAACTTCTATTTTACAATACTCACTGAAGCGAACAAATTTCTAAACTCATTTACAACAGTTTGGTAACAACATTTGTTGTATAACAACAGTAACAACAACAATAACAATATTTGTATATTTCATCTTTTTTTTTTACAAATTAATGATTTAATATTGGGCTATAATGGCATTTATTTAAACAAATTTTCTCTTCTCATCTAGCACTTAGCTAGTATATTTCGAAAGGGAATGCCAAACGAAATATCGCTGTTAGCCCAGTATGCTACTAAATAATTTGATAGATAAGAGTAGCCATCATGTTAGCTTCTTTTCATAATCGATCAATCAGATTACGAAATATTGTAGTGAATTTGCATTTTCAACTGAAATCTGATGTACTGATATGAAAAGATGGAAATAGGATAAATATAACAAATGAAAGACACAAAAATAGCATAAAGAAAGATCAATGTGAATGCCGCTGTTTGGGAAGAAATTTCTTTCAACAAAAAACAATGATAATAAACTTTCCAAACTTTCTTCAATCAAAAAAAAGAGATGATAGATAACAATGATAAGAATATTTACAAATCGTTACGATATCCAAGTAGCACTGATACTGTGAGAATTGTTAAACTTCAATTTTGTCAACTGTTGTTGATTCAGTACAAAGTGAGTAACCGGCTGCATCGTGATGACTGTTGAGCTGATTGTTTTGACTTGGACGATTAATGAATGAATATGTGTTACCGATCGTGTCAGACCACCAATTCGTCTTAAAGTAAGGTAAGTTACAATTTCAATAAACTGTTTAATTGATAACTCCTGTTAAATGTGAGAGAGAGAGAGGGAGAGAGAGAGCTAACTTGTTCCAGGCAAGATGCTAGACTGTTTGATTGTATAGTTCCAGTATTTAACCAGGAATTGTATGCTTCATTTCTTGAGAAATCTGTCTGCTCCCGATTTGTTAGTAAGTCCAGTGGACGTTGCTAGAAAAATGGCTTAACTGTTAAAATCGTCTGGCTTCAAATGATTCAAATTAAATAGTCATTTTAACTATCATTTAATAGCATCATTTTAACTTTATTTTTTTCTTAAATCAAAAATAATTGATTCGTGTTGTTCAGACAAGAATTGAAATTGTGATTTTTTGAAAATTGAAATGATAATAAAACTAACAAAATGTAGCGGTACAATACGATTGTCACCGACTAGTTGTGTTTCATAAAATGGTGAAAATTGATATGTTGCTGCTACATCTATGCTGTCTCTCTAAAATATAGCTAACTCAATTCATTTGTAATACCAAAAAAAAGAAAGGACAACTGAAGGAGAAAATTCCGTCCGGAAACATCTCTACCGGAAATGTTACTGCAAGACATTTTACTTTTAAAGATGTCAATTATTTTTTTTTGATATGATATTTCCAACAAATTCATCGGTAATTAAATTTTATGCATTCTATAAATTTATCAAAACTTTTGCTAAAATTTGCTAAAACGTACGTATTTTGCATTTACTTCAGGTGAATTATTAGTGCCTGTACTTCCGATACCAGAATCACCATCTGATACACGTTGTGTTGTACGCCAACTTTTTGAATTCTAAAATTTATGATTTAATAATAATTGAAAATAATTTGGATGTTAGAATTTTTTTTAAATCTCAGGAACATCTAACCACATTTTCATGAATTGGAGATATGCGACGTAGTTTGCGCTCATAACCAATTGGTACATTTCGGCCCATTGGAGTGATTGTTGTAGGTGTTGGTTGTGCACCAGGAGCTGCATAATTTTGTTCTAAATTCCAGAGACGCTGCAAAAAATTAAAATTTAAAATTCTATAAGCATTTTAAATTTTAGGGAAAACGAAAATTTTACTCGTCCATAAGATGATGATAATGCATTTGGAGTATTCATACGAACTTCATAATCGTATGGTTGCAAGCCAGGATAAACAAAACGAGCAATACGAAGTTCATGCGGGCCATGTGCAAACCTAAAATTACCATAGTTCAATTTAAAAAATTTTAAATTGAAAGTTCATTTTAATGAAGATTGATGGGTTTACAGTAGTTTAAAATAAAAAGTATTTACTAACCAACAACGTTCACCAAATCGACATGGTATTCCAGCGCTCCAAAAATCACATAATGCTGTCTTATACAGTTCACGATTTCGTTGACTTGGCGCTTTTGTCGTACGCAACTAGAACTTTTTACATTAATTTAATTTTATATTTTTTAGTTCGAAAATTTGTATATTTTCTTGCATGCAATATTTCTATATTATTTTTGTCATATTTCTATATTATATTGTAATATTTCTATATTATATTTTCTTGCATGTAGTATTTCTATATTATTATTATTGATGGATAAGTTGTTGTGCTACCAACTTAGTTTTTTTTTTAAATGATTGCTTTTAAATAAAACCAATAATAAACGGATCGTAATAATTATTTGCTAAAAGATTTGAACTAACATGAATTTCGGTTGGATAAGTTAACGGAGCATTTTGTATTTGAGCCTTTCGAAGCATAAATTCATTGAGTAATTGTTTTTGGGTTTCTAATTTTAGTGCTGCCATTTTCTGTTCTAATGAAACTTCGTCCCATTTCAAATTATAATTCTCATACAGTCTGAAATGTAAGAGGAAAAAAAGGACGAGAATGATATGAGCGATTGTGTTGATCATTTCTGCCTTAATAAGCAAACTTTAGCTTAAGCTAATAGTAGGAAAATTTCACTGAATTTTAAAAATCACTTGAAAGTTTTAGAAATATAAGCACTACACATATTTATTCATTAATGTAACTAACTATGAATTTTGAAAATTTCACGCACAAATTAAAACATAAAATTTTTTACTATAAAAATTCATCACCGAAAAAAAAACAAACTTAACAAACGCTTTCTACACTGCTACAAGAAACAATTCATACCTGAATTTTCTCAAACATAAAGCCTAAAAAACTTTACAATTTATGCTACACTTCCAGTTTGGAGTAATTTCAAGTTTTTGCTTTCGTTTTTTTCTCCCATCCAATTTTCAAACTCACGTTTGATCAGTTAATGGCAGTGGTTGTGATGGTGTGGTCTTTGAGATGCCGCCTAATTTTGGATAAAATATATTTCCATCACCGTTAGTAGCAGTTATAGTAGCTGCTTGATCTTGCTGTTGCACATTAGACATCTTGTCTCTCTTCTCCTTCTGTTTTTAATTGTATTAATAGTAAACTGTTAAAAGAAGCGATCACTCTACAACAGTCTGAAAAGTTGCACTAAAATAATTAATTGAATTTTGTGATTTAAATTGTACGATTGCATTCAATGATTGTTCTAACACAAAGAAGGTATTATTAGATTAGCTCATCCATTATGAATATAAATGAAAAATTTAATTACTTGTTAAATTTTAATATTTTGTATTATTTCATTACGATGCATTTATTCTTTATGAACTAAGAATAATTCATATTAAATAAAATATCAATCGTTAATTAACAATCGCTACTTACAAAAAAGCTTTCATTGCCTTTCCGAAAAAAAACAAACATTTTTTTTCAAAATTAATCATTCAAAAAAATCATCAATAAAAAACAATTAACCCGATACTCTCCAAATTAACTTATCCTAATCACTAAGAGGTAAGCCATCAGAAAGAATAATAAATTGAGTACCACAAAGATAAAATGGTCATATAAGACGCGCCAAGCGCATCCCGCTTTTTCCCAAAATAATATCTACTTGGATAAACTGAACTAGAATTATTGGTCAAGAGTCAGAAAGATGAAAAAGTAAAGAAAAAATCCAAGATAAAAAAAATACGATTTTAATCTTTTCCGAATAAAACAATAAAAGTTATATAATTTTTAAACCAAACGTCTTATAATTAATAAAAGAATTAAGGTTGCATAATTTATTTTACAAATTAATAAATTCATAACTTAAGGAAAAATTTTAGAAACCGGAAATTTTTAGTGGAAATTTACCTGTGGTGCATCTGTATGCCATCTGACAATGATTAAAAAAGGTGTTTTAATTAGTATGAAATTGGCTGGCTCAATTTCAACTTTTATACGCGGTAGTTCCAAGTACAATTTTTATTATATCAACCTAAACCAACTCTTTTCAACATTCGTAAATCACATTCACAGGTTTCTCGATCAGTTGATTAAACGATCAAGTTAGTAGAGCATATTTCTTATATGCTACTTACAACCAATAACTTTGCAAAGTTGTGATCCCGATAATATCCTTCAATCTTGAGTGAGTTCACTGTTTTGACTCATGATGTACTGAATTCTAACCTGGTTATTTCAAAATTGAACCAATACACTTTTATCATGATGGACTTCCTACCCGGCACACATCCATTAGATTTGGCTAGCATCTAAACGAGGATGTTGCAAACTACCACCCGACCGGAGGAACGTGTCTTTCAGATCTGTGCGCGGCTAAACACTAACAAAATTGACCACTGAAATGGAGCGTTTCCCACTTTGTGAATGGATGACACCTTCTACGCGATTTAATTTTTTCACATTGAAAAACTTCTGAACTTGACTAAAGTCGAATATTTTATTATCAAAAATACCCGAATAAACACGGCAATAACAACTAACAATCATACAGTAACAAACATTGGATTAAAGCTTCATACTTTACAAAAATAATGTTTTTTAAAGTAAAATCGAAGAACAAAACGCGAGTTCAGCAATCACAACTCTTCACTACTGGTCATTTGAACTAAATACTCGCCTGCATCACAAAAAAGTAACCTTTCATGACAAAAATTAAGTAAATTACCAGAACAGAATAAGATTTCTATCATACTGCCCCATCCATCAACTCTCAATATCACCATTTTCAATCTTACCAACTCCAAGAGTTTTCTCTGAATTTTTACTGCTATCAACCTTCTTCTCTTGTATCTCCGACGCAACATCAAATGAATCTTGCTTTCCTTGTTTCCCATGAAAACAACCAGCACGGTTTAAAAATCCGCGATATTTTAAATCGTATTCCTTCTTCAGTTGCCTAATTTTTTCACGATCTTCTTCTCCTGCCAATCCTGCTTCTTTAACAATATAATCGGTTTGAGGTAGCCCGTACAGCTCTTCCAAAGTAATTAATGTAGACCAATGTGGATATTTTCGCCTACCACTCAGTGATATGTCTTTTGTCACATCCTGTTTTGCACTGAAATTTAGTTATATCTCTTTCCTATAATTTGAAAACAAGCAGTAATAATTTCAAGTATAGAAAATTTCATACCAAGCTATGACATCCTTGACATACTTCTCAGGATCAAATGTTTTGTAATCTTCCAGCATTTTATGCATACGATTTCGGAACAGAGTTTCCGCCTGCAAATTTATAGGATTCCAAATGGATATCAAAAAATCAAATTTATTCAAAAAATGGCACATTATTTGATGAATGGAGCAAATGACTTAGATTATTACTACTCATAACCGGCCTTCCTTTGTACTCATTTTTTGACTGGTTGTGAATATTTTAACAGTGAACAGATCCTGGTTAATAGCTTGTGCAGTACAGTCTCAAAAATCCAGTCCACTGTTTCAGAATTCAGTCCTCTAAACAAAGAAACTATCATATCTTCTTTGGAAAACAACCCAAAATCATTTCATTACTTTGGCCTTCTTTTGTCGATGATATTTTTGATATTTAAAATAATCTCTATCATAACGCTTTCGACGCTTATGCTTCCTCATTTTATGTCGACGGATTTTCAACATCCGTTCTCCGGCTAATATCTCTACTGTTTGCGACTGCTGAGGTAACCATAGGGGTATCTGAAATAAGAAGAGAATCAAAAAATGATCAACAAAGCCTAAATCAGTGCCTATTTTACAATCCAATGCAAAACAATATTGCTTGCTTTAAATCAAAGTAATGTAAAGAAATAGCCTATGAAAATAAAAATAAAAAAAAGCAACACACACACCTGGAATGACGATAGAGGATCGAATTTTTTCAAAAACTCATTTACGAATATACCAGGTACAACAATGTGTTGTCGATTTGTACCTGGAAAAGTGAACACCTGAAAAACAGATTTATATACTGACAAAAGATTTGGAAACACCCCAAGAAATGTCATTTTCACTGCTTAATGACTGCACTTCGACAAAACTTTCATCGTTTATCGCAGTTCTAATGAAAAGTTCATTCATCACTAAGAGAACAAGAAATGCCTTCGGGTTACACCTTCAGATAATATAATCTTTATTAACTTGCCATAATGGGAGTCAAAGGTGTCCCCGTAAGAAATTCACGCATTTGTAGATAAATGACTACTTGGATTATAAAAGAATGACAAACCATCTCTTGTTGCTTACTTGGCAGTTGCCAAGGTGATTTTTGCAAGATCGCATTTACGGAAAAGATTTTTCGACCATGTGTTTCAAGATTTTGATAAGGTAGTGGTAGCTGATCATACATCCCGACCAGCTTTATCATTTGATCCTTTCCTAAAATGAAGTAAAAGATTTCAACCTTTGCTAAAAAAGGCTAGGATTATAAAGGAAACTGGGAAAAGTAGACTGCTAAAGTTCCACACATGGCAGGCCACAATATGATATAAACGGTTGACACACTGGTCAACTTCCTTTTCCAAAGATGACTTTGCGCTCTAAACTTATTTGCTTAACATGTCAACTTGGGAGATTGCTTATAATTTTACATAACTATTAGTAAAACTGTATACTGCTAAATAAGGGAATGAGGAACACCTCCACGTAGAATTTTTAAATGTTGTTAAACAAACAAGAAGATACCACTGAGGTTGGCGCTTCTGAAAGCAAATTGCGAAAGACGTCTTCCAAACGTGGTCAGGAAAATATTCATCCCGTGCAGCTGTTGGTCCTCTGCACATCAATTAAGTTTTACATTTACTGCGTAAAGCAAATTCATATAGCCATTACTGCTTAAAACTTCAACTGTTTTACTTAACGTTTAACCCATCAACGCAAGCTTTTCTTTCAAATGCGAAAAAGGTGAGAAAAAAATATCATTGCAACCTTATCGACAATCATATAACCCTTTCATGAAATCATTTCCCATGAATACTGTTACCTACTCTTAAAAAAGAAAACAATAAATACAAAAGTAAATTTTGCAAAAAGCAGTTCCAAATGCAGTTTGATTGCAATATAATAAAGACTTCACTTTATCATTTTCCATATGTTAAAACTTTATAAATTTCGTTATCTTTAACAAGAAAGCATGTTCTACATTCAAATTGTAAAATTCTGTCTCAAAATTTATAAAGCATCATCGGATAGCATGAATGTGCTGACAGATGAATGTTCAAGTTTACTAACATTTTTCTAAAAAAAAAAAAATAAATCATAATTTGAAAAAGCGAGATTTCAATCAACAACAATTCAATCACCAAATAGATAATCAACACCCTACCATCCATTCCCATATCATCCAACTAATCCAAAAAAAAAAAAAAAAACTCATCAAAAACCAATACACCTATTCCTTTTACATCATAACTCATCTATCACGGACCAACTTGTCTTCCACGAATGAAATTGCTAGATCCTGATGCTTTTTTCAATATTACATTCATTTCCAAAATTCAATTTTTTTTTCTTTTGTAAAATTGTTGTGTGTTAAATTAAAACGAAAAAATTTGACAACATAAAGTGTTTAATATTGAATTAAAATAAAACTACTGCAACATTTTTAAACAATTTTATTAAACAATAGAAATGAGCAACAACAAAATAAAATATAATAGGCGAGAGAGAGAGAGAGAGAAAGAAAGTGAAAAAGAAGGATTCTAAGGATAGTATCCATTCTTCCTGATTGGTGACGTTATTGGATGTGATCCATCATTTTTCAAATCATACACCTTTGTTACGTCATAATTCTCAATTCTTTTTGTATCATATGGATCATAAAGTTCTAATTTTCCTCCATTACTACTCTGTTTATTATAAATACCACTATCTCGTTCATCGTACGCTCTTTCGTTATAATTATTGATTTCATAACCAAGTGGACGAGTACCGGTACCTCTTACTGGTTCATTACTATAGTAACGTCGTATGTTCGCATCTGTATGTCCCGTAGTAGGCAATTCAATTGATTTCGAGCTGCTTACAGCGCTATATTCAGTAGGATTTTCTAATAATGATGACCGTATTGGTGGACAATGATCACATTTACCTGTTAAATTTTTAAATTTAACTTTTTTTTCGGGTTGAAATTGCTATTATGTGATGAAAATTTATAAGCAAATGTTAGGAAAGTAAAGATGAACCTCTGTTTCCTTGTGGTCCTGGTGGTCCTGGTGGTCCACGTGGTCCTGGTGCACCATTACTTCCTCTTTCACCTTGTTCTCCACGCATTCCTGGAATACCTGTTGCTCCAATACTGCCACTTCTGCAATTTTTTTGCATTGATTCCAAATTTTGATATTTTCTTTTTAAAAAAGCAGAAAAAAAGAGAACAAAAGTGATCACCGTCCAGGATTTCCGATACGACCTCGTGGTCCCATAGGTCCTGAAAATACTTTTATATTCATGCTTGAAAGCAATAGAATATTTTTTCCAGATTTCCGAACAGGGTAATACATTAAGTATGCAGCTAGCTAAAAATTACCTGGAGGGCCTTTCGGTCCAGCAGCTGCTCCGTTAAGAATGCGTCCAGGATCACCTGGCGGTCCTTTTGGTCCATGTAGCCCAGGAAGACCTCGAACACCTGGTGGTCCAGGTGGTCCCTTCCTTCCCAGAAGACCGTTATTTCCAGGTACACCCGGACTGCTGAAATTTCAAATTATCTTATTGAGTTATACGAATTTCAACTACTTATTATTAACTTTACCAAATACCCTAGTTGTTATTACGCTACAAATGTGTGATATGAAAAGTCTAACATCTCTTGTAAACAGTGATTAATTTCATCGAATGATTCTAACCGGAAAATAAAAAACAAATCATTTAAACGCATACCCACGTGGTCCTCTCGGTCCTCTTTGACCCGGTGATCCTGGAGGTCCTGGTGGAGCTGTCAGACACTAAATAAATCATTATGTATTGAACAAAATCAAATTAATCAGTGATATATTACATCAAAACTGTAATGATCGACCAATAAATAATTAGCACCAGGTTTGGGATCGCAGAGTCTTTCAAATAATTGCTATTGAAAGCATTTCACTACATTTCAAATAGTCGAAAAAAAAATTTCAACAAATACATGATAGTACTTTTTGACAATTATTTTCATCCTCTCTTGGTGGAGCTATACTTCGTCCAGGTATACCATTTCTCCCCGGTATTCCTGGTGGTCCATCGATTCCTAAAAAAAACAAAAATTATTAATGCAAAAAAACTTTTGCATTTGTTATTTCATAAAATAATAAAATACATAAATGTTAAATTGATCAATTGCAAATTCATTTTAAAATCCTACCATCTCGTCCAGGATTTCCTGGAACACCTGGAGGTCCGGGTTTTCCTTGCTGACAGCTGCAACCTAGAATTATCTCTCGTCAAATTTATATAATGTAACAATTCAAAATTTAGCAATTTTTAGGCTATGAAGTAGATTTCAACTTCATCATTTGGAATAATTTCTCTCCTCTGTAAACACAATTATTAATTTTGCAAAAAAAAATTTTCTTATTACAACTGTGCGTGTATGTGTTATGTGTGTGTGTGTGTGTGTGTGTGTGTGTGTGTGTGTGTGTATGCTTTTCGCAGCGTAATGTAAAGGCTTAGTAGTACAAATAGTAGTAGAATAACATTAAAATAAAATTTAATTTTAGTAACATTAAGAGAAATCATTCTAATATTAAAACAAAATTACCATTTATAATTGATTTTCAAATAAAAATTTATTCGCTATCATTTTAATCAAAAAAATTTTTGAGTAAAAAAAAATGAACACGTAGGATGTAATTGTGTGTTATCGTATCGTCGTTTTCGTGATTGTGTGCTAAATTGAATTTGCAGCACATTCCTCCAAACATCATTGCTATTAATCTAAAAAAAGAAAAAATAAACTTGGCAATTTTCCAATTTTCGCCATTTTCATTATTTTCTTTATCTTAAATTATTCAAATAAATGTAATAATATATTTGATAAAAAAAAAATGATATTTTTAGTACAATTATATGCATATATATAGCAATTAATATTTCACTCATTTACTGTAACATTTTATTGCATGAAAAAACATTTGAAATTAATGAAATTTTAAATCAAAATAAAACTAATTTTCACTTTTTAGTCAATTGCTTCAATTAAATAAGCACAAAAACACTCGTTACTTACGTAGCATTTGTAAAGCTCTGAAAGTAAGGCAGTATTGGAGTGTTGAATGTAATGAAAAAATGATGGTAGAATGATGATTATTAGAAGTAATGAAATGGTTGAAGATAAGGTGGAAAGAATGGTCATCAGACGTGATGGTTCCATGTTGACGATTATTTGCTATGTGAAATTTAACGGCAAATTTAATAGTTTAATATAATATTTTATTGAAATGAATGGATAGAATGAGATAGTAGTAGTAGTGGTAGTTGATGATTATAACCGATAAATTGTCTCGATTTAGTCGATATATCAAATGATAGATGCATTCAGGTGGATATTTAGTGGATATGTTAAATTTAAAATTGATATTGTCCCAATTTTAACATTATACACTATTTATCGCTTCATTTTAATACACTGCAAACGTATCGTTAGAAAGAAGAGAGGAAAAGAAAAGAGATATTTCAATTTCCTCTTTTCATAAGTGAAAATTAACTTCATTTTAATGGAATAAGTACTAATGTTGTTCTCTTTTCATCCTATTTAAATATTTACTTTAGGTGTGTTAATTTCAATTTATATTTCAATGGTGTAGTGTGAAATTTAAAAAATTTCCTCAGAAGATTTTTATTTGTTGAATTTATTCTAAAAAAAAATCCTCTTCGAAAATTTAAATCATTCTGTTTCTTTTATAATTTCACTAAAAACATTCTGTAAATATTATATTCCTAAAAAATTAAGTAAATCTTTCAACTTTTCATTTTTGTATTAGTCATCAAAATAAATGAAACAAATCATTAAAAGAAGTAACTATTGTTAGAGTGAGAAAGAGAGTGAGAGAGAGGGAGAGAAAGAAAGAAAGAAAAAAAAAGAGGTCTTCATAATAAGTTTGACAAGTATCGCTTGCTATATTTTTAAATAATTCTATTTTAATTAATGATAATTGAAGAGTATATTTTAATAATAACTTAAAAGAAATTGAATTCAAATCAGAAATAATTTAAAAAAGTGCTAATAAATACATTTCCTCATAATATTTTATTTGCTTGAAAAAGCATAAAATATTAATTACAATTTACAATATTAAAACAACTACATTCCTTTTTTTTTCTTCATGAAAAATACAAAGTAATGTAATTGAAGATTTAAAAAAAAATTACACAATTCACGCATTTATCACGTATTTTTATACCTCTACTTACAGTACGCTACAGTAGTACTACAAAACTAATATGATGATGATATGCTCAAATTCCATCTCAATCATAATTAGCTTCCTTTTTTTTCCTTGAAAATTATATAATAAATAAATTTTGCACAAAAAATCACTCTATTATTTTACGAAACATTTTTTAATCTTCAAGCTTGCATTTATTTTCAACAAATTCAATTTGAAAAGATTTAATTAAATTAATAGTCTGCCTGAATTATTGCCATGAAATAAGTAATAAAAGAGTAATGTGCAAAATTCACATTAAAACATTAATATTCACTTTAATTAACAATTAAAATAAATCGTTGAAGTAATCAGCTTTGATAAAACATTTTGCTATTTAAAGATAAGAATGACAGAGTTAATAGGTACCGACGTATTCAATCAAACATAATATAATTGACAGAATTAAATTTTAGTATTAATTTACAAAAAACTTTCATCCAAATATGCTAATGAAGATTTTCTTAACAGACAGTGCAGCGCTTATCAGTTGGTGATAATGACAGGACTAACTAATCCTCTCTTTACACTTGTAATTTACATGTAAAAAGAAATCACAAAAAAAATGAATCAACGAAATAAAACAATAATAGGCGGTGATAAGTGTTTCATTAATTAATTTAAATATTCGGCTCTTTAATGAAGCTATTTGAAATTAAAAATGAATTGATAATGATAGTTTGATTGAAAATTGTATTTCTCTTAAATGTAATTAATGCTTAATTCTTTTTTAACTTTTTCCAATTTTAATATTAAATGTGTAGGAAAGTGTAGAATAACTTAATAAGCAAAAATATGAAAATTAATAAATGAAATATGAACACTTCTAATTTCATCCAAAGAAAAAATAGCACAGAAATTAGAAGTTAATTCAATTAATTCAAAATTATTAAATGTTATCTGATTGCTAATTTATTATAAATTAATCAGTGATTTCTTTTTTTCAATTAAAACTGCTGCTTAAATCAATCAATAAATCTTTACTTTAACTGTTTTGTAATTCTTTCAAAAATCATTTCAAAATTAATCAATAAATTTCACTGTTTAATTCAATAAAGATGAGAGAGAGAGAGGATGAATGCAACACTGTGTGTATTTAATACTTCACAAAAGGAACAGCGAAACGACCTAAATGATAAATGGAATCAATAAAAGTAGGTAAGTGTTGAATAGGCTCATCTAATTGTTGTATAAGTCGACCGAAAATCCGATAGAGGAAGATGATGAAATCGTAAACTAATTTTTGCGTGAAATGACTTTCAACTTGTGAAAAACATGACGTAAGTATGCCATCTGCTACAATTGATCCTTCTACAGTCATTGGTGCATAAATACCTTTCAGATATTGTCGACCAACCTGAAAAATCTCACTCACTCATATCAATTATTCAAAATTATTTAATCATTTGAAAAAATCGTGATATTTTTTTTAAAAAAAAACCTAATCATTCCTTATGATAAAGTTAATAAATTCAAAATTAAACAATATTAGATAATAATTGTAGAAAGAAAGTATGATTAGTATAAAAAAATGATTAAATATTGTTTAATTTGAATTTATTAACCTTAATGATTTATTAACCTTAATGATAATGATTAGTGTGGTACCTTAATGATACGATCCACCTGTAGGTGATGATTTGACGTTATAGTGAATACACAATCGCCCATACGTGCCTTATGCGCAAATTTTGACTTCCGTAGCCACTCATCAACGATATCAGTAGTATCAGACATACTTTCATGCATCTGTTTGCAATCACCTAATGGAAGAAGATGTAACTCTGTTAGGATTAACTTCCGTCCTGATTCCGTCTCGAGCACCACAAATTTAGCTTGTGCGTTCGGTTCTCGATGATAGAACATTTCCACTCGTTCATATCTCAATTGACTTTTACTGATCGGTACAAGAACCTAAAAGTTATTTAATTACTACAAGTTCTAACAACTTCCTATATCCTTAGATTATTTAATCATTATTTAATCAAATCATCTTTTTTTTTATAGTCATAGTAGCAGTTATAAGTAAGTATAACATAAAAGAGAAATGATAGACTCTTCGTCTTCATCTTTCAAATTCTTCGAAATTTTGCAAATTTTTTTTTGCAAGTTTATTTATTTATTGTTAGTTTTGGTGATTGTATTACTTGCAGATTTCAATATTATCACTTAAATGGTAAAGAAAAAATTAAAAAGATTAAAAACGAAAATTATCACAAAAAGAGTCATAATTAAACGTTTCTTATTTTAAAAAAAAGGTGGAAAAAAATAAAAATAAAAACTTGCTAAAAAAAAAAGAAACTTACAAAATCGCCCACCGAAACTTCCTTCATTGTTTTTTCACCAGTTGGTGTGTAAACTTTTGTATTACCACTGAAGCAATGCATAGGTGGTGACGCAATCTGACGACCTACTTGATCGCGGCCTGCTGGTTTTTTACGTGATGCATTATTTGGTGATTTTGTAGTTGTAGGTTCCAATTTATCAGGTTTCTTTTTTTCTTGCTGTTTTTTTCCATTTTTATCAGGCGTTTTTTGCTTCAAATTATGCACGTAAAAATTAGATATCATTTAATTTTTTATTTTTAAATTTCAATTATTAATTTTTGTTCACAATATTTTTCAGCATATATTTCAAAAAAAAACAATAAACTAAAGAAATGTAGTTGTTGAAAAAGCCAATTAACAAAAACCTTTTCTGTCTGTTTAGATTTGTCTTTTTGATCAGTAGCTGTTTCATCTGCTGATATCTTTGGTTTTTCTGCAACAATTCAGTATTTACAGTTTTTAATTTTTCAAAATTTAAAAATCACTGATACAATTAAAAAAGTTTTTGTAGGAAAATTTTTTTCCATCTCCCCCGGAGAGCATCACAGTATTTCAGTAATCAATTTTCAACGTTCTATCATCAGAATTGCAAATCCCAAAGAGAAGAACTTAGTTTACCAAAAGTCTAATTTTAAACAACAAATGTTATATCAATCAATCACAGTTAATTCCTTCTATTGAATTATGCATAAGATAGAACTTAAAGCATAAAATTAGTTTCAAAATCAAAAAATGTGTCATTAATCTAAACGATACAGTGAAAAGAAAATAGTAAAATTAAAAAGAATAGAATTTTATGGCAAAATAATTTAAAAAAAAAAAGCTTAAATCTACATATTTAAATTAAATTGAGTGATATATTTTAATTAACTCAAATTGTGTTAAGAAGTTCAATGGAGTTTAGAAGCTTTTAATTTAATTTAATCAGAGAACACAAGCAATCGCTCCATCTGATTTAAAATTTAACTCATAATTAATTGATAGCATAGAATTTTCATTTGATCAGAAAGGATAGTTTCACTTCAAAGTAATTACCTGCAACGAAAATGCAAAATGAATACGACTATTTTCGTAGCTTAGAAATTACAATTAATACCTTTGGATAATTTCGGTTTTGTCGTCGTACCTTCTTGCGTCTTTTCATCCTTCTTTTTCGCCATTGTCTGCAAAATTAAGAATAAATTTAAAATCAAAAACAGATATTCAAACAGAAAACAAATGAACTAAATTACAAATGAAATTGATTTCACGGACAATACGTACGTAACATCTACGCAACTCTCAATAATCTACGTAAGAATATTCATTTAGTGCCTTGATCTCTTGATATAATATCAAATGTGAGTGATATAAATAATCAATAAAATGAGCAATTGCATACGCAATAAAAATTAAGAGCAATTTTAAGGAACTCATAAAGAAGTTGAAAATTAAAAAAATTGGTAAATTTCAAACTGTCAAAAGTATAGTTTCCTATTTTCTTCACATTTGAAAAGTCTTTTTTTTTCTTTTTTAACTTACTGTGATTTTCACTATCTCATCATTACCACGACCTCGATCTGCTTTTGTAGTTGAAGCACTGGAAGAAGTTGGTGCCTCAGTAGTTACTTCAGTCTTCAATTTACTCCCCTCACCTATGTTAGCAAAATACATTAAATTTTTGAAATAATTTAAAATAGAAAAAGGAAGGAAAGAAAAACCGATATTGAACTGTTTGTAAATGAAAAAGAGAAAGTACCATTGACCAGGTAACTTTTAGGTTACCTGGTCAATAATACTTTTTAGTCAATAATACTTTTTTTTTATAGTCAATGATACTTTTTTGGTTCTATTTTTTACTTTCATATGCTAGGCGAATGTTTATTTGACTTCACAAAAAAAAGGAAAAATAAGAAATTATTGGAAAAATTTTACGTAAAAAATGTACCTCTTTCTTCTGTTGCTTCCACAGCGCCTTTTACCGCATTTTCAGTTTCATTTATCCTATGAGGATGTAGTTTAGCCTTCAAATTTTCTTGGTTACCCAAACCGGAAAGCTTTTGCTCTTCCGGCTTTGATCCTTTTTTACTACCATTACTGACATGTTTTTCAAGAAGCTCTTTAAGCTTTCCTTTTTCCTGCGCAACGCCCTTTGTGTTCATTTCTTCCGCACTGCTGTATTCATCATCACCACAATCACTCGAATCTTCTTTTTTAGTAGTTCGACGATGACCTCTCTTTGATCCACGAATATAACTACCACTTTTTAATTTTTGTTGACCTAAAAATAAATGAAATATTCAGGTTATTTTTAAACGTTTACACGATGATTCAGAGTAATCCCAAATTTTTACACTTCAACTTAATCAATTTGACACAAAATTGTTTAATAATAAATCCTAGAAAAGTATTGTACGTCAAATTAGCAAATTTGACTTATCGATGATTACGTAGAGAGTGCTTACATTAAGCAATACAATAATATTGAAAATAAAAATGCGTAAATTAGAAAAGTACTCAAAACTAATTAAATATCTGAATTAATAAAGTACTCTTTTGCTACAGTTGATATTTGCAATTAGCATTTCTTCTAAAAAAAATCCTCTACATTACTTAATTACCTTTCTTAAGAGCAGGATTAATTTCATTATCAATCCGATGAATGCGATACCGATGACCGCTTCCGCTTCCGCTTCCGTTTATCCCATTCGAACCATCAAATTCAATCCGTCGTTCGGTGCTCCATTCTGACCAACTAAAATTATGCAAATATAATTTTCTTTTATAATACCAAAACTGCCTGATGCAATTTAGCTCTAGCAATTTGTTATTGGATGGACAGGTAGCAATTAATGGGCTAATGTAAGCGTAGTAAATGAGCCAAGAATTCCGTGCAGCTAATTGGCTAAGATAGGTATAGTACGAGTAGCATATTCCCCTCAATAAAGAAATCACTGTCATTTTCAATTCAAAAACTTAAACTAATTTAAATTAAAAATTTTGGATATTTTACTCTAACTATCCTCCTTGTTTAATCGATCATTTTCATATATTTAACATTTAATCATAAATTCAAATATTGCGTAAGGAAAAAAAGTCGCTTTTGCGTCCTTTTTTCAACTCGTAAAAGCAGAAATTTTAAATCTATAAATTTATATTACCTAAAATTAATCAAACATTTAAGGATGGAAAAAAAACTTAATTAGTTTTTCTTTTGTTCCTTTTAAAATTAATGAAATGAATAATGTGTGAATGGAAATTTCATTAATTGAATTAACATTAAAATGAAATTGCTTTTAAATATTCAAAATAATTTCACTTACTGTTTATAGGACCATTCTGCCCAGGCAGCAATAAGCCATTGTCCATCATCGGTCAAATTCCGTAATGCAAATTTGATTTTATTCAAATTTCCATCATCGTTAATTGGCCCTTTTCTACTCAAATCTACATGTTGTTCATCATGGCTCACCTTTATCACTTTTTCAGTTTTATTTTGGCACTGCGTACTACAAATGGTTACCCGATAGCCAACCCTAAATACAACTATTTTAAATTTTAAAAATTAAAATTCATTTTTCAGTTAATACTAGTAATTTTGTTATTACGAAGGATATATAAATGGGTGTGATAATCGACTGCAATAATTTTAAAATAATTAACATTTTTTGCAATCCTTCAAAGATGCCAATAGTAATATTTATCAATGAATAGGGCGAAGGATAATTTCTCGAAATTATCTAATTTTTTCTATTTTGAAAACTTTACAAAAATTAATTTGCACATATTATTGCTAATTTATATTAAAAAAGCCTACTCGTTTCGTTCAACACCTTTTATCACAAATTGTGACGCTTCCTTTTTACGTAGCAAAAAATATCTGAGACGATAACCGGAAAAATCCGTGAAAAGTTTCGGTATTTCATTAGCATTTTGCAGGAGTGCGTAACCCTCCTTATCCGCTTTTTCCAATTCTTCAGCCGTCGTACCTTTCGTACCATCCGGTAAATCGTACAAGAAGCAATCGTTGCCCGTATGTTCGTTTATTTGAACATCCTCGTTAATCGTCAATTTACAACATGTATGTATCACTCTATAATATTTATTTTTGTTAAATACAATTAATTCTAACAAAATTCCTTTAATGATAATGATAATGCTAGTGATAGTGATAACGATAAACAATAATAATAATAAACAATGCAATGATAATGATTAATTATAATAGCTAATAACAATAATAAACAAAAATAATCATTAATAATAATAATAATAATTAATAATAATAATAATAATAATAATAATAATAATAATAATAATAATAATAATAAATAATAATTGAAATAAATAATTCAGGTAGACAAATTATTAAATTCATTCTTTAGAAGTTAGCTGAAATATGGAAGAACTAAGTTTAACGTGCAAATAACGAAAACGGTTAGCATTAATTTGAATAGATAATTAATGCCACATAGTGTTAAAGTTTAGAATAAAATTAAAAGTTCAACGAAAACAGTTGATGAAATGAACGATTCATACATATTTCTTCATATCTTTTTATCTCTCACCTCACTTTCTCCTTCACTCTTTCCTATTTTAGCACTTACATATTTCTTTTAATTGTCGGTAAATTTATGAGATAAAATGATTAAAACATTTAACTGTTATTTCTACAGAAACAGATAAGTTTATTTTATTATTACTTCTAAGTTTAGTGATTGAATGAATAATGAAAGTAATTAATTAACGTGTGAAACGTACGGTGAAATAGGTGTTGACTGTTTTATGTGAGCAACAAAATTGGTTTTTCCACCACAATGTGATTGTGAATGATTGTAGTGGCATTTCTACAAAAAATTCAACAAATAATAAATGTAACAATAACAAAAGTAAGGAAATATTAATAATTGTGAAAAAAAAAATTTTAATTTTATAAAATTAAAAACCAAACGTTTAATTTTAATTTTTAAATTTGAAATACTAAAAAAAAACAAATAATGAAAATCTTCAAATAATGAAATAATGAAAACCTTTTAATTTTAATGTATTCTATGAGAGAGTGTAATTATCAAATTAATTTTATGGCTTTTTTTTTCGATTTTCTTTTTTTAATATAACAACTATTAATCATAGAATACATTAAAATAAAGATATGATTAAAAGATATGAAGATATGATTAAAAGATATGATTATTTTTATCAAAAATATCAATTGATATTTGAAGAGAGTTGAAATTGTGGATGATTTTTGAAACAAAACCTACCAAATATCGAATACCACAAATGTTTGGTTTCTGGCAATGCATCCGAATGGTATCGTTGCCAAAACTTTGTACCACAATAATTTCATCATCGTCGCAACGATATGTTATCGGTGATGAATATTTCATTAGCAGTAATAGTAACAGAAAAAGTATCATTGATCTCAGTAACATTATCTTCTATTCTATTCACACCCGATTTAATTAAAGAATATTACACCTTAAAGTAATTAGAAAATTTTATACGACATTTCATTTATTTTACAAGCGTAATATACGTGTAATAATTAAGTGATTGATTGGGAAATTCTGTAAAATATTTTGCAAACGTAATATACAATGATAATGATAATCGTAATATACGTAGTAATTGTTGTTACAGTAAAGTATTTCAATTAATTATTTATTATTTTTTTTAAATCTATAAAAAGGAGAAGTATTAAGTAAATTTGTAATATTAAATGTAAATTAATCTAAATAATTATTAATATGCTAAATGTTAATACCTTAGCTATTCTAACTATTACTTTGACTTTAATTCCTCATTTTTACCCTGCAAAAGATAAAAATTTCAATGGTGCTGATAAGGCGATAAATAATTGCTAATTATTCGCCACTAACAAACACAAACAATCGTCACCTCAATAAAAATCGCCTTTATCAATTTCAAAATAAACAATTAAATTAAAATTAATTAAAAAGTCTTAGAAGTTTTATTGAAAGAGAATAAAGTGATTTCGCGCATCTTTCAAGCAATCCAGTAATAATCACTAATGACAACTAAGGATATTTCAATGAATTTAAAAGAGGAATGGATTGTTGGACGATTGTGTGTGCTGTTGTACTCAATTCATTTATTTCATCCCTTCTTCATATA
The DNA here is from genome assembly GCA_013365375.1 of Litomosoides brasiliensis. Lineage (NCBI taxonomy): Eukaryota > Metazoa > Nematoda > Chromadorea > Rhabditida > Onchocercidae > Litomosoides > Litomosoides brasiliensis. Next base: position 5,797 of record JABVXW010000239.1, on the reverse strand, counting down.
CGAGGGCTTCTTGTGACACGCAAATTTTAATGTCACATCTTTTTAAATTTCTGCTCTAAATCTCATTTCTGATCTCATCATCTTTTGTTTGAAGAAATGTATTTTAATGTTTTTTTTTTCTTTTAAAAAAAACAACTGTATTATTATTTTATTTCATAGAGAAGAAAAGAGAAGAGAAGGAAACACACGTGGATAACCAAGCCCAATGGCCTTAGCAACCTCATTTCAACAATAAATGAATAATTACAACGGTTTCAATGAATTTTTAACTATTCAGTTTAAGAGATGCAATACATCCGTTTAATGTTAAATACATATCTTTTTGCAAAAAAAAAATTTCTTTGTAAAAAAAAAAGAAAGAGGAAATAGTCATTAAAAATTTTATAATTGAAATTTTTTTTGAAATTTAAAATAATTGCAATGAATTATACCTAATTGAACATTTCTGTTTTACTCACTAAATTTTATTTGATCGTCGTAAGTAATGGATGTTATTATCTTGTAGTATACAACAACACTTTTGACCTCGAAGTATTATAGATCTTGCAGTGATCTTTTTTTTTTCTTAAGACAAAGAGACTTAGCTAATTCCATGGCTTCTGTTTAATTACTCTTTTATTTGTAATTTAAAATTGAAAAAATATGAAAAATGCCTTGAAGTCTAACCTCACAGTTACTCGCAGAAAGCATTTTAGTAAACTACAAAAGATACTTTAAATTTTTAAATTTATATTTGAACATTCATGCAGTGAACTAAATAGATGTCTTCTAAAATTCTTTCAAATGATAAATGTGTGAATCTCATATTTTAAGTTTAAACCCAAACTTAAGTAATATTTCGGATTTGTTCACGGCATGACCACTCGCTTTCCATCAAATGTTCAATTATATCTCATTAAATTCATATTGAAATATATCAAAATACATTTATTATTTTCGTCAATAAATTCCTTAATAGATATTTCTCACTTACAGACAAAGATAATAATAACAATAATTAATGATAATAAATAATCACAATAATCACTAAAAATGATAATAATTAGCAACAATAATAGTCATTAATAACAATGATCAGTAGTAATAACAGTCAACAACAATAACAATAGTAGTAATAATAATATATAATGAAATAATAGTAATGATGATGATAATGATAATAATGATGATGATAGTAGTAATAGTAATAACAGTAATAATAATAAATAAATAATAATAAATAACAATAATAATAAATAATAATAATAAATAATAATAATAAATAATAATAATAAATAATAATAATAAATAATAAAAGTAACAACAAATAATAATAAACAATAATAGTAATAATGAGCGAAAAAGGAGAATATTAATTAACAACAAAAATAATAACAATAATAATTTTGACTTTTTGATGATAAAATTATTTGTATAAATTAATGACAAAATGAAAAAATGAAAATTATGGTTAATAAGAAAAGTTCAATTTCATCGTTTCTATCTGAAATGAATACTAACAATAGCAACAATAATAAATTTCGTAAAATGTGTGAATGCTTTATTCCTTCCTTCTTTCATTTCAACCTCACTAGGCTCGGTTCGTTCATCTCTACGATCTTACCTACTACATCCATTAATTCATCACTTAAATAACCTTTGGAATATGTCGCTGTAAACATATTATTATTTATCGATGGAATATTTCATCCTCATTTACATGTCCTCGTTATCCTTTCAAATTAGCATTTTTGTCCTCAATTTTGATCAAATATTCTTTTCGTTCAAATTTTATACAATTACAAAAGTATTTTCTATTTTTAAAAAGTTCTAAATTTTAATGTTAAGACAATTTTGATACTAATATTTGGTTACAGTTTGATAATGAAACCATGAAATCTTCCATCATCTTTTGTGAGACTTACATTCTTCATAGCTCGTCAGTCTTAATATGGTAATGATAGTAACACATCTAAGACATGGATAAGCTTTCTATGATATCGATAACTTTAAAAAAAAAGAATTTGACAGTAAATAAATCGACAAAAAAAAACACCCTATTATGAAATGTCAAAATAAACAATTGCTGCTTGTTGCTGAAACAATTAAGAGAGAGAGAGAGAAAGAAAAAAAACTGTAGAGAGATGTTAAATGAGAATGATAAGGAATGATAAGTTTAATGTTGAGATTGAACAGGGATGAGAGGTTTTCAAAGAGTGAAGCAAGTGCTAGCACAGTGCTGTGGAATGAATTTTTGATCACATTGCCTAAATGGTTTCTTTATCATTTTCCTCTGAGGTTGGTTTAATTTATATCATTTATGATAAGAATTAAATTTAAATGAATGAATTGAAGTTATAAAAAAAAAGATGAAATCAAAATTATAAAATTATTATTAAGAATTTAGAGGATTAATTCAAAAAATGAACATATTGCATTTGATAATTCAAATTTATTACCAATGTCATGCTAATAATCTAAATTAATTATTTGTTTTTAACGTTATTTGAAATATGATATTCCATCTTTTTTCCCTTATATTTAATAATTTTTTAATTGATAATGAGAAATTATATCAAATTGAACAAATTTATTCCATTTTTTTCATTTCTTTTTAATCTCATTGCTTACACTTATTGCTTTCCGCAAATTTTCAAATATAATAAAAAACAAAAAAAGGCGAATAATGATGTTAGCATTAAGGAAGGTGTCGGGAAACCCGAGAAAAATCTAACACAAATTATAAATTCTTAAGATTTCGTCATGTAAACAAATTTGTCATGTTTGTTGTATCTCTGTATTCATATCAAAGCCGAAATGGGGCGCATCATTTACAAGCTTTGACCTATGATTATAAGCCTTTGTAGTTAACCTTTCTCTATATCCTTTATATTGTAATCTGTTTCAACATCTTATCGAAGCCGAAATGAGTAACATCATTTACAAGCCTTTGTCAATCCATTTACAAGTATTTGTAGTTAACCTCTTTGTCAACTCATTTACAAGCATTTGTAGTTAACCTCTTTGTCAATTCATTTATAGCATTTGTAGTTAATCTCAACTCGTAAGATGACTGTCCAACCCCCTTTACTACTAACAAACAACAAAGACCTCAGATGACCGCAAGCTTTCTGGTCAACTTCAGTTCTTGGTGCAAAACTTAACCCGAGCGGTCGGTCCTCTTAGATCCTTTGCTACTTCACTACAACGCTTCCTCAACTTCCTAAATCTTCAATCTCATCTTCAATTACTATTTGCTCCATTTCATATCCTGCTTCAAATATTAATATTCCATCGTTAACTCTTCAGTTACAAAAATCAAATCAATTCCCGAAATAAAGCTTGACGAAGTATTAGTGTTGTGGATCGACAAACAATACAAAACAATAAACTCAAATCCTCCCAAACTTCCACGACAGAAGGCCTATTTTAATGGAATTTTAAGAATTTTTATTTTATTCGAAATATCATCAGTGCGGCAGCGTCAAAAAAAAGAAGATGAGAAAGTGACAAATTTGTCTGATCGATTTTTGCTCAAAACAGTGATAACAAAAAAAAAACTATTCAATGTGATGCTTTTATATAAATTTGAATAATTTAACAAAACTAACCTAGTTATATTACTTATAAGTAAAATTTAATTATTTGTTGAAATTTCATCAAAGATTAAATTATCGATTTTAATAATTTCAATTATTGATTATTATACTGCAGTTAATCGATAATCAAACTAACAATTACCTATGAATAAAATGTTTACTTAACTAAATGTAAAATAGACATTGATGGATGAATGAATAAGTCTTTAAAAGGTAATCATTCAAATGTCCGAAAATGAAAAATTTGGTATCTTCAATAGCGTGTTTGTGTCGAGCATTGGCAACTAAAATGAAAGAGGAAATAGCAAGAGAGAGAGAGAGAGGGGACAGCAGAGTAATTCAAAAAGTTTTCAAAGGATTTATACAAAATTCTACTACTGTAAATAAGAAAACGTTGCTCCAGTTTCTCAAAGAGATGAAATTTTTTACAGGGAAGTTGAAAAAAAACGAAAATGGAATAAAATTATTATAATATCTTTTCAGACTCATGGATTCCTGTACAGGTAGGTAGGTGTACTATAATTAGAGGATGAGATAGGAGATGAAATGTCATAAAGTGCAATTTACTTTCGATTACAACAATGTAATTGATGAAATAACAAAAAAAAAAAGGAAAAAAAAGAAGAAAAATGATTACAATGTGAAATCATTCTATTCATTTTTCATTAAAAGAATAATTGTGATAATAACCTATGTGACCCACTGTATGACCTAATTTGTTCAAAATCATTTTTGATACCGAAAAAAAACATGAACCTATCATTTTAGTGGGATTTAATTTTCTTTTAAATGGTAGGAAAGAGTATGATGAATTTTTAGGATAGAATTAAATTACAAAAATTGCCATTAATTTCTTCTTTTTTTTGTCTTTCTACAAACAATCCATTTACTCGTGGCCTAATTAATGGGCGCAATAGGTGTTTGAAATTTTTGAGCAAAATTTTTTTTGGTGACAACAAAAGAGGGATTTTGTAATGACATAGTAAAAAAAAAACGAAAAGAAAATCATCAAAATGATTGATTGAAAAGTCGAATGGATAGAGGAAGTTTTGTTGAAAAAAGCTGTGAACTTTTTAATAATATGGAATTAATTCATCAATTTTAACAAAAAGTTATTTGAAATCAAAATTTGAAATGATCAAATTCTTGTCAAAAAAAATTATCTATTCCAGGAAAATTTCTGATGAAATGATTTAGTGTAAAATTAAAAAAATTTATTTGCAACTAAATTTACTGCATAGTTTTCGGTTTTTTTTATTAATAAAGAAAGAATTTGATTTGTAACTATAAATTTTAACTTTTAACCTTTAACAATTTATATTTCCCTCAATTCCAGGAAGAAGATAAAATTTGGAAATGCAATTAATTAATTACTCAACAAAACAAATAATCATCAATTGTCAGAGAAGAGAGAGAGAGAAAAAAGAATTCATTGTTACATAATCGTTAGCTAAAGAGCGGTTAATAATGTTTAGCTATTCACATTTTAAAATAATTCGTAACTAATTGAATTTGTTTAAATTTTTGAAGAAACAAATTAATACATTAATTTTGGATTGCAAAGATCAACGAAAACAGCAATCAGTCTTAATTTGAATAGGAAATTAAAAATTTTTTTTGCAGCATAAATATTAATAAATTAGCATTGTTCACTTTTACTTACTAAAACTATTGCATTCATTAAAGTTAGCAAAAAAAAAATTTTTTTTCTAATTAAAATTTATTTTATTCAATGAAATTTAATCTTCTAATATTTATCATACTGCACGTACTACAGCACGGGAAATTCATTGCTACCTATAACTGTCAGATGAAATTTCGAATTCCATCAATTACTGCCAGCAGAATGAAGCAAACATTGAGAAAACATTCGTTGTTGGAACGAATCTTAGAAAAATTAGAATTAACAAATCTGCAACAAATACCATCAAATAATATCGCACGAATTATACTTTGCATTCTTTTACTGCAACTTATACTTTGTTGTACTGCACTTATTATCACCGCCTACAGCTCACTGAGATTCATTACCTACTAGTAAGCTTATCCCTTATCATTTCTATTGCTATCGTTACTATTATCATTGTATTGTATTGTATCATTATCATTACTATTATCATTACTAATTATTATTATTATTATTATTATTATTATTATTATTATTATTATTATTATTATTATTATTATTATTATTATTATTATTATTATTATTATTATTA